>JBBGZY010001347.1:1507500-1527500 GCA_037952925.1 Lithobates clamitans
TGTTTTACATTCCTAGGAGCTGAGCCGATCGCAGTCCCAAACTGGCTAGCAATGATTCCCCGACCGATGGGGAGATCGGGTTCCTCTTCCCAGCAGATCTCCCAACCTCCTCGTCAGCAACGCTCGAGAAGGAGAAATCGGGCACCCTCCGGAGAAGGTACACGTGAGTCATGACACTTTATTTAGCGATGATCTTTGCCAAGTCCTGATCGATTGTTTGCCCGAAGAAGCTAAGGACTACATCAGTTTCCTCTGTTTCACTACGTTTTGTGCACACTCCCCCATACCAATAGATGCATCTCACATCTTAACCCGCAACCCCACCCCGCACATGGATTATTCACAGGACACCGAGAACCCGACAAAATAGTGGAGACCTGTGGATACAGTAGAGTGCTACCTCCAGAAGGTAGCGAGGGGAGCAACTGCAGTAGCCGAGTTCTGTCTACCTACTACGGAACCAAGAAATCTGTACGCTGGGGAGTTATGCTACCCCTCGCTGCTCAAAACCAACGAAAATGTACATTCCAATCCCCACGCATGACTATTTGCTGTATTACGTCACCCTACCCAGTGTAAAAATGATGCCTGACATTGAAAAGTGCGTTATAGGATAACATGGAGGTAATACAAATGTTTGCGGGGAGAGGATGTCTTATGGTGGAGGGGGAGGAGCATTAACCCCCCCCCACGTAATACACCGTTATGGGGAGTATGCAAGGGACCCAGGAAGGGTGGAGGGAGGCTCTCTCTCGCCGTACCCTGACCCCTACCATTAGACAAAATATACCCAGGGCATAATGAAATGGCTCCACTCTTATCCCTGCTTCGGGGAGACCATTGCGGGGGGAGGTATGTAGGCGGGATGCTCGTGGAGGTGGGGAACGCACCTCATACCACCTACCCAGGGGTTGGAGGCTCTCGGGACCCACCACCTTAGTTGTGAGAGGAAGGGAACGTGGCCTTATCAACCTAATGTCTCCTGGACACCCAGTTCGGGAAGGTATACTCTAGATAATGCAGGATTGCAAAGCAAGGAGGCCACACAACCCCCAAATCTTCGATACTCCCGAGCCTGGTCTATGAGGATGTCATAGAACCTCATGTTAGAGGATGAACATATGGTATGGTGTTTATGGGGTACCCTATGTTGTCTAGTTAGCTTCAGTTGAGGGCAGTTGGTGTTTCAGAGCGGGATTGGCATCTGACGGATCGATAAAAACTTGATAAGTAGATATGCACCATGTCTGATACACTCAGTTTAAAAGTTTTTGACTGCATATATATATTTTCTTTTTGTCTCTTGCTTTCCTCTTGTTTTCTTTAATAAACAACATAGCCGATATCTTTCTATTATCAATATATAGGTATTATTAGGGTGGGGAGGGGGGTGATGCCCAGGAGCTCACCACTGGTTATCGCTTACCCCGCTCCCAATTAGGTCTGCGCTCGATTACCAGTGTGTAGCTGGTGAGCGTCCTAGCACTAGTGTGCTATCTTATTAGACTGCTACTGTAGCACCTGAGTGGTGTGTATTTGACACTCTTTTCATTCTCTCTCTCTCTCTTACATCTTATCCTTTTCTTTCTTCCCCTCCCTACTCCCCCTTCCCCCTCTACCCTAAACTCCCCTCTCCCACAACTAGTCCCTTACGGGGATCACTACGTGGAATTGGAGGCCATGGAGGCGATCAGGGTATTTTCATTGAATGCAAAGGGCCTAAATGTACCCGAGAAAAGGCGGATGCTGGTCAATGACCTTCGACGCCATAAGGCCACTGTGGCTTTTCTTCAGGAGACCCACTTCAAGAAAGACAACCTGCCGATACTGAAAAACAAACACTATCCAACGGCTTATCACTCTACCTTCGCGACAACTAAATCGCGGGGAGTATCCATACTCATTGCACGGTCGGTCCCTTGGAGGTGTGCAGAGGTAAAGACAGATCCGGAGGGACGTTACCTGTTCCTCAGAGGGGAAATTGGTGGGGTGGAGGTGACGCTCGCCAACATATATGCACCTAATAACCACCAGGACCATTTCATTTCCCATACACTAGAGACACTGATGGAATTCACGAAAGGTCAGTTGATCCTCGGAGGTGACTTCAATGTGCCATTGATTCCCACGGAAGACTCCTCCTCGGGTCATTCCTCAATTACGCCAGCAATTAGGAAACGCATTGCTCGCTCCCTTCACAAAGCACAACTGATTGATGTGTGGAGGCTTCTCCACCCAACTGAGAAGGATTACTCCTTCTATTCTAACCCACATAAAATATACACACGGATAGATTACTTCTTGATCCCTCATGCACATCTACATGCCATACGAGACTGCTCGATTGATTCCATTACCTGGTCTGACCACGCTCCGGTTCTGCTCACATATGACTTGACTGATAATCTCACCTCTAAATCACGGACGTGGAGGCTCAATGAAAGTCTTCTGCAGAATGAAGAAGTCTGTAAAGACGTGATCAGAGAATTAGATTACTACTTTAAGACTAACGCTACTCCTGACACTGACCCAGGAATACTCTGGGAAGCACACAAGACGGTAATCCGTGGCATCCTCATCAAACATGGGGCACGAATTAAAAGACAGCGCACGGCGCAGCTGAGATCCCTCCTGGATGACCTACACAAAGCCGAAGCTAAACACAAACACATACAAACACCTACGGGTGAGGCAGAGATTCTGCTCCTTCGAAGCAGAGTCTCCGATCTAATGCTATTTCAGGCTAAAGCGACGATCCAGAAATGTCGACGAGTCTCCTATGAATCGGGAAACAAATGTGGTAGGCTCCTAGCTAATTCCCTGAAGACACAGACACTAGCAAATTATATCCCTCACGTAAACTCACCGACGGGTCAGAAGATCACTTTACCTCATCAAATTGCGCGAGAATTTAAAGACTTCTATGCGTCCCTCTACAACCTACCGAAGGCATCCTCCTCGCGAGCTCAAATTGGGACATACCTAAACAAATCTGGTATGCCCACGCTTCCCACTGAAACTAGGGAACTACTCGAGGATCCAATAACCATTGAGGAAATTCAGGCAGCAGTGGGTTTCATGAAATTGGGGAAGGCCCCTGGGCCGGATGGCCTTACGGCACAGTACTACAGGAACCTGTTACCATCCCTGGGGGTACATATGCTTACATTTTTCAACTCTCTAGGGGCGGGAACATCTATTCCAAGAGACACATTAGCTGCACATATTGCAGTGATCCCAAAAGACGGGAAAGACCCTACGTCCTGTAGCAGCTATAGGCCAATATCACTACTTAACGTAGACCTAAAAATTTTCACAAAAATTCTGGCCACCAGGATCCAAAAGCATATCCCGTCCCTAATCCACCTGGACCAAGTGGGATTTGTCCCAACCAGGGAGGCGAGGGACAACACGATTAAGGTTTTGAACCTCATCCACACAGTCAACCATACTAAGACACCTTGCATTATTCTGAGCGTGGACGCTGAGAAGGCCTTTGACAGGGTGAATTGGCAATTTATGGTCTCCGTTCTAGATTACATAGGACTAGGCAATACAATGCTCAATTGGATAAAGTCACTCTACTGCACCCCCACAGCGCGTGTTCGAGCCAACGGAGTCCTGTCGGACCCGTTTGCTATTGAGAACGGAACACGCCAAGGATGTCCTCTGTCCCCACTCCTCTTCGCCCTGTCACTGGAACCCTTCCTGTGCACCATACGTTCCAATCCAGACATCACTGGGGTTAGGATGGGAGATTCCCAACAGAAGGTATCCGCTTATGCGGATGACATGCTATTCTCATTAACTAACCCAGCAATTTCCCTCCCAAACTTACTACAAGAATTTAAAACTTATGGTAACCTATCCAACCTGAAAATTAACCTATCCAAATCCGAAGCTATGGGTATAGGTGTACAGCCACGTCTTCTTGCCTCCCTCCAAAACAACTTCCATTTTAAATGGACTTCCACGGCCCTAAAGTACCTGGGAACTCACATTCCCCCCAAATTATCAAAAACGTTCGCACTGAACTTTCCCCCACTTCTGAAATCGGTGAGGACCCTACTAACCAACTGGCATACAGGATTACACTCATGGTTCGGGAGATGCAACATCCTAAAGATGTGTATTCTGCCCAAATTCTTATATTTGTAGCTGGCCCTACCGATCCAAATCCCATCCTCCTATTTTGACCAGATTAATGCTCTATTTTTTGATTTTGTGTGGGCCCATGGGAGACCTAGACTCGCGAGGAGGTTGCTTACCCTACCCAAACGGTATGGAGGGCTGGCAATACCGGATCTTCGCAAATACTACTACGCTACCCACTTGACCAGACTTATAGACTGGAACCGACATCAGACTACCAAACTATGGACTAGACTGGAACAAACTCAAAGTGACATTCCCCTGAACAGAGCACCATGGTGTTATGACAGACTTCCAAGCGCTGTAAAAACCCATCCCCTGATTGGAGTGACCGTACGCACATGTGCGGCGGTGTCTACACGATTCCGTCTCACATCTCTAATGTCGCCACTCCGCCCGATCTTAGGAACGCCAGAATTTACCCCAGGATATACGGATCCGGTGTTCCAATCCCTGAGAGACTTGGGTTACTTTCAGGCCTCTCACTTTTTCCTAGATGGTAAATGGCCTACCATATCCGAGATGATGAGCCCGTTAGGCCCATTTCAATTAGACTTCTGGAGAGCGGCCCAGCTCAACCACTTCCTTAAAACACTACCGTCCCCCGGGAGTTTTGACCAAACTCTCACTACATATGAAACCTACTGTTCGGAGGAAGACATTATGCCTCATGCTCTGTCTGCTACTTATCAATTACTAATTACACCAATGGCCGATTTCAGACTACATTACATAGATGAGTGGGAGAGAGACTTGCAATGCACATTAACGACCCGTCAAAAGCAGAACATCTTACATTTCACTTATAGATCTTCGATTTGCACGAAAATGCAAGAAACCAATTATAAAATACTCACTAGGTGGTACAATACTCCTGCAAAAATACATAGGATATTTCCATCTTCCTCAGATAGATGTTGGAGATGTCAGGAAGATCGAGGTACTATTCTCCACATCTTCTGGACCTGCCCCTTGCTGGAGCGGTTCTGGAGGACTGTCCAGAATATCATCCAGAAGTTCACTGAGCGTCAAATAACAAACGATCCGGCCTTCTTCCTGCTCCATGCAGCTCACTCACCAAGTAAAGTATATAAAAAATCATTGATACGTCACCTGCTGGATGCAGCTAAGGCGTGTATTCCTTTGAAGTGGAAGTCGACACAGCCTCCTTCAGTGGGGGCGTGGATCAGGAAGGTAGAGGACATTAAAACAATGGAGGACCTGATCCTGACAGCTAGACACCAAAATGAGCTATTCTCTAGTACTTGGACAAGATGGAACATGTTCATATATTCAGAGGAGGGTCAGTCACTACTGGGTTTGAACTTGTAAGTATAGGGTGGGCCGATAATGGAATGAGTCTGTTGGTGTTTGTATACTGGGAACCCTTGATGATTTGGCGTGGTTGTCATGTGCCCTGGCTGCCTCTATGGACCTGGCCCTCCTGCTTGGTCTTACCCCCGTTACAGTCCTTCCCCACCCAATCCCTGCCTTCCCCTCCCTTCCTCCCTTACTCTCTAATTCCCCCCTTGCACTCCCTCTTATTTCTCCTCTTTTATTCTTCTATCTCTATCCTTTTCTTCTTTATGTTCTCCTTTCTTTCAGTAACGTAAACGGAAAATAGAGGGGATGGCCCCATTCACTTTTATCTTAAACAGATAAGGCCTCTGCGGAACGTAGCTCTGACTATATTGAAATGTATGCACTGCATTGTTTTCTTAATAGTAAGTGATTGAACTATTGGAGGCTGCGACCTCACTGAGTACTATCTATGCTTGCCTTGTCATTACTTTGATGGAGCTGTACCCCTACTGGTGTTTGAATAAAACTATCATTTGAAAAAAAAAAAAAAGGACAGTTTCACGAATAAAAAAAAACACTAAAATTTGCCCGATCTTTTCATTTTTTTTGTATAGTGTGAAATATGATATTACGCCGAGTAAATAGATACCTAACATGTCACACTTTAACATTGCACACACTTGTGGAATGGCACACTTTTTTTTTACAGGTTACCTGTTTAGAGTTACAGAGGAGGTCTAGTGCTAGAATTATTGCTCTCGCTCAAACGTTCAAGGCGAGGGTAACCTGTGTTTATCTGGCTCTGGTACTAGCCAGTGCCTCACCAGCCACTGACCTCACCGTCCCTCCCTGCTTGACGGCTATGGAGCTGTTTGATACCTATGGTATACGTATTAACTGGAGAAAATCCCTACTTTTTTCTCTTTATGATAACACCTGTGTGGCGGCAAGCCCCTCCTCTCTACGCTGGGTAGATGAATTTCACTACTTGGTCCTATGTACTGGGCTCATGAATAGCTATGTACGGTGTGTGTAGCAGCCATTTTGTTCAGGTCACAAGTCTTTCTGCCATCTTGTCATAAAAAGACGTAGCTGCAGTGACCCCAGACACCTCTTATCAATTTCCCAAGACCCATCTCAGGGCCCATAAAAGTGTGTGACTCAGCGCTTCTTTGACTAGAAAGTTAACAGACTGGGGTCGTAAATACTGCAGTGGAACCTGTACAATACACATATCTGTCTCTCGGTAGAATCCATCATTCCAGTATGTTCTACAACTTTCAAAACAATAGCAGTCAGAATGTAGACATATTTACTTTACTCAGTTTGTAACATTTCAAGTCCAGACACCCCTATATCAGATCACATGGGGAACCCACACTGGCACCCCTTACCCCTTTATACTGTAGGTATCGTAGCCATCTGAGACCTGTCATATTTATTTTGATGCAAATTCCACGCTAGACCATAATATGTACATTAGCAGCCTGTAAACAGTAAGTATTCGGAGATATGAATACTTAGAGAAAACTGTCTCTGGGACATAGTCATGACCACGGGGACATCCCAGAAACCACTCCTCAGTCGCTTTATTGGTCAGATGGCCTCTGTCAACACCCCTTTGTGCCCAAATAAAAAAGGAATGACAGGACATTTGACAGTTCTCATGTACCATCAAATCAGGAACATCTGTCAAGTTTGAGAACCGATAATATCTGGCTCATTGACTGAACTCTGCTAAACCCAAGGACACTGCAAGTATTCTGCCTTCTCAACTCTTCTCTGTTGCTGTATTATGCACACAGTAAATGCCCCCCCACACACACACACACAGTTAGCACGCATTCCCAGGGAACATATTTAACCCTTTTATCACCCTTGATGTTAACCCCTTCCCTGCCAGTGTCATTAGTACAGTGACAGAGCATATTTTTAGCACTGATCACTGTATTAGTGTCACAGGTTCCACAAAAAAATTCAAAAGTGTCAATTAGTGTCCGATTTGTCCAACGCAATGTTGTAGTCCCGCTATAAGTCGCTGATTGCCGCCATTACCCGTAAAAAAAAAAAAAAATGAATAAAAATTCCATAAAAATATCCCATAGTTTGTAGACGCTATAACTTTTGCACAAACCAATCAGTATATGGAAAAAAAAAATTACCAAAAATATGTAGCAGAATACATATTGACCTAAATTTATGAAGAAATTTGATTTTTATTTTTTTTTATTGGATATGTTTTATAGCAGAAAGTAAAAAATATATATTTTTTCAAAATTGTCGGTCTTTTTTTGTTTATAGTGCAAAAAATTAAAAACTGCAGAGGTGATCAAATGCCACTAAAAGAAAATTCTATTTGTGGGAAAAAAAAGGACATAAAATTTTATTTGGGTACAACGTCAGTTAAATTAACGCAGTGCCGTATTGCAAAAAATGGCCTGGTCAGGTACTGAAGTGGTTAATTAACATAACTCAGTAACAATCGCTCTCTAAATTGTGGCCCCACGAGCTGGAAAATCTTTGTGCAGGGTGCAGCTGTTACGCAAATGACAGCGCGGTATAAGATTGTCCAGTCCTTTGTCACAAGTTGGTGGGGCAGGCATCTGGTACTCACATCCATCACACTTGGGGATTCAGGTGACCAGGCAGGTGAACCTTTTTTTTCGGTCATAACCTTCATCCTCTTTTGTTCCTTCTGCGAGAGCGGTATTAGGTCTGGTCAGGTCTTCCTCTTAATTTAATAGGATGTATACATTTATTGAAAAAGATGATCCTGCCTAAGTTTAACTATATCTTTCATAATTGCCTGATGTGGATTCCTGCCTCCTTTTTTAGAGATAAAGATCATTGTATAGGCCCCTTTATCTGGAGCGGTGCTCTCTCTCACTTCGTGAAGTCTACATTACAACTTCCCGCCAATATGGTTGGTCTGGCCCTTCCAAACTATCAAGTGTACTAATGGGCGGCGATAGGTGTAATGCTGCTGTCTGTTTGGAAGCGGCCTTTCTAGGCTTCATAGCTGATCTTCATAATATAGCATATCGGGGGCGTAGAGCGTGTGATACTGTTCCTGGCGCAACGCAACTTACCTTAAGAGTTTGGGCGACGGCTCAACGTTGGTTTGTGCAACTTGATCATTCGTCACCTGCCCAACCTCTCTGGGGGAATCCTGCTCTTCCCCACTTTCACTCTATCCCTGATCCCCAACTGTGGGTGAGATATAGCCTCAAGAGCCTGGCTGATATTATGCCCTCTGGGGTCTTGCTGCCTTTCCCTCGGCTCTCACAGATGTTTCACCTTCCGCGAGGGATGCTATTCAGGTATTTCCAGCTAAGACACACGGGCCAGGGTGCAGTTTCTGCAACCACCTATTCTCCAGGCGGACCCCATTAAAGAGCTGCTGGTCCAGCGAGATCTGAAAAAAACGTTATCTGCCCTTTTGTGGAGCGTTTCTGTGTGTCAATTCCCCTAAGTTAGAAAAGCAGCGGGTGACTTGGAGGGAGGATATCCCTCTTTAAACGAGGGGGACTGGGAGAATGCTTTGGAGCAGGGTCCTAAGCTTGTCATCTCCTCTAGAGATAAAATCCTACAGGTCAAGTTTCTACATGGGGTTTACTATAACCTCTGAAGCTCTCTAGGATATACCCGTAGCGAGATCCTACCTGTCCCCACTGCCAGTTACACATGGGATCCTTTATACAAATGTTTTGGACATGTCCTAGGGTTATTCCTGTTTGGTCTGAAGTTTTCAAGCTAATCAATCTGCAGCTATAGCTATCTCTGCTCCTCTCGCAAGATATGGCTTTACTGGGACTTCATGTCGATGTACAACAGTCCCATTATTTGAAATTGATGATATCTTCTTTTCTATACCACTCCAAAAAAGAGATTCTGTTGAAATGTAGCTTGGGGGGCCCTCTTGTGGTGTTGTCTTGAGAGGACACCATCCATGTGGCTAATCCCATGTATAAGCTAACTTAGAGGATGTCCCTGGAAGTATGACAAGGTGTAGCTTCCCTGGATGTCCCACTAAGGGGATTGCATGAGTCTCATGCCCCCTAGCACTTCCAAATATATATCAGTGGGTAGACTATTGCGGTTTCTCTTTCACCCACCCCCTTCCCTCTCCCCGATTCCCCTCTTCCCTCTTGACTTCCTCTCCTTCTCCCAATCCTCTCCTTTTTGCTGGTTCTTCATGTCCTGGGTCTCTCCCTGAAATTGTGCATGATACTTTACTGTTCACTTTGTATATTGTGACCATTTATCTGCTTTCTTTATTTTATGTTTGACAAACTGTAACTTGTGCCTATTGTAATCCGTATTGTACTACGCCATGTCAAATGGTTTATGGTTGCTCAATTGTATTGATATTTCACTCCCTTTTTTCAATAAACATCCTGTATTGTAAAATGAAAAAAACTTTGTCTGCTGACTGATTACATTGTATACATGCAAAGTACAAAAGTGTACAGATGCGTGTGACAAAAAAAAAAAAAAAAATGTATAACTAGGTGAAAGAACTAAGCAGAAAATAATTTGGTGAACCAGTTGAAAACAATATGCCTTTATGTGTCTTTATGTACACTCCCTTAAATTTATTTTACACTTGCTTGTACACTCCCTTAAATTTATTTTACACCTGCTTAATTTCATAACATTTACTCTTGTTTCAAATGTAAGCATTTACCCTTGTCAGAAGATAAATAAAACCCATATAAAAATTAGATTTTATGTACCAGAGAAAACACACTCTTATGCCGCGTACACACGGTCAGACTTTTCGTCTACAAAAGTCAGACGGACGCCGATGGACCAAAACCGGCTGACAATCCGATCGTGTGTGGGCTTCCCGGACTTTCAGCGGACTTTTCCAGCCGCAAATCTGACGGACTTTAGATTTGAAACATGCTTCAAATCTTTACGTCATAACTACGCCGGACCCAGAAATCCGCTTGTCTGTATGCTAGTCGGACTAACAAAAACCCACGCTAGGGCAGCTATTGGCTACTGGCTATCAACTTCCTTATTTTAGTCCGGTGTACGTCATCACGTACGAATCCGTCGGACTTTTGTGTGATCGTATGTAGGCACGTCCGCTCGTTAGAAAGTCTGCCGCAAGTCCGCCAAAAGTCTGTCGAAAGTCTGTCGGACAGGCTGTTGGACTTTTGTAGTCGAAAAGTCCAACCGTGTGTACGCGGCATTAGTGAGTCATATTGCTAGGTATTTAAACAGAATTGTGTAATAATTTAGGAGGACACACTTTGTATGTAATACACAATTTGTAATAAGTTAATGATTTTTCTAAATTCAACAATAATTGATGTAGCATTTTTATATTTTAAAGGATAAAACACAAGAATAGGCAAAAAAAATTAAGAGTACATAACAGAATACAAACTGCTAAGCTTTTCTTATCAACATTAGGCTCCATGCTCACTGGGCTTAAAAAAAAATCCTGTTACTTTGGCAGGAAAAAATTAGTTTAGGAGAGTTTTGTGTTTTTTCTACCAGAAAGCTCCAAACAGAATTGCAAACCAGAAGGGTTTTTTTTCCTGCCTCTAAATGTTGAGTTTAAAATATGGACACAAGATAGCATTAAGCTGCTTCTACAGGCAGAACACAAAACTCCTATAGAAGCAGCGATTTTTAAGCCAGTGTGCATGGACACTAATACAACTTCAAGGACCAGAGTCAGATTCAAATCTATATAAACAACTGAAACAAATTTGAAAAATGGACACAAATTTTGTCTCACAAGTATGGACCACAAGGTTCTGTTAAGTAAAATGTAACATACCTGTCTTTTTTCTACCTCCATATGTCTTAGAGAGTCATTCAGATTAACATTAATTGAAGCTAAACGTAATGTCCTTCCCCGAATATATCTGGCGTCTGGTATGCTCATCTAAGTTCTTTGTCTAATATGTTGTACTTAGACTTATTGCAAAACAATTTCCTTGTTCAATGGCTAACTTCCCACCCCCAGGTGCTTGTCACTGGGCTGGGATCATCACACAGTGCTTGAAAAACAAGAGTACAAAGTTCCCTAATGTTGCTTTGACCTTTCACATACATTACTACATCACTATAATCTCTATTATACTTAATAGGAAAAGAGCTTACAGGCTGCATGGAAGCAAAACTACAGTGGTGGAATTAGAAATTGTTTAGTTGAAGGTGTTCTAAACTCTAATGCCTTGTACACATGATCAGATTGTTGGCCAACAAATCCGTGGAATTTTGTCCGAAGGGCGTTGGCTCAAACTTGTCTTGCATATACACGGTCACACAAATGTTGGCCAACAATTACGAACGTAGTCATGTACTAGACATACTACATGGTTTTTCAGCTCTTTAGTGCCACCCTTTGGGCTCCTTCTGCTAATTTCCTGTTAGTAGAAGTTTGGTGAGTGTTGATTCGCGCTTTTGTTTTCACGTTTTTCATTTAGCGCTTTTCAGTTTGCTCTTTTCATTTCGTGCTTTTCAGTTCGTTTCTGAACGCCATTCGTCAACCAGACATGTTGATGAAATAATGTGTTATTTATTATTGGCCTTGGAGTTATTGCTTTGACATTATTTTTTTTGGTTGAATAATGATTTGATTTGGTATATTTTCTATATTTCTGGATGCATAGAATGCACTTTTTGGTTAAAGTGGGGTTCCACCCAAAAAAACAAAAATACCTCAAAAATTCTAAAAAAAAACAAACAAAAAAACATTTGGATATTTTTTTTTCACTTACCTCTAAATGCCTGTTGCTAGGTGGTCCCTCGTAGTCTGCCCCTTCCTTTGCCTGGGCTGGTGACATCACTTCCCCCTCGGCACAGGAAGGGCTCCGCTCTGCTCCCTCCCTCCTGTCAATCATCCGGGACCCATTACAGGTCCCAGGTGATTGAGCGGCCAATCACGGCGCGCGGCGCATGCGCAGTGGGTGCCAGGCTGTGAAGCCACAGCCCGGCGCCCACAGTTGAAATGCCGGCGCCGATGAGCAGAGGGGGGGGACAAGCGGGGTTTTGATCCCCCACATCGCTGGACCCAGGGACAGGTAAGTGTCCAATTAAAAGTCAACAGCTGCAGTATTTGTAGCTGCTGACTTTTATTTTATTTTTTTTGACGGCCCCCCTAGGTGGAACTCCACTTTAAGTTCTATTAGCAGATAGCACGTCTAAATTTTTTACATTTTTTTTTTAAAGCCCATTAAAAAATTGTGGAGAATAATACTTGGCTATGTGTTTTACTTCAAATGACAGTTTGGGAGTAGGCAGTTACACTTTAAAAAATACAATGTAAAATTAACAAGGGACAACAACATAGTTGTAGCTTTGATAATATTATTCTTAATATCCCTAGAAAAAAAAAGCCTTTGAAAATATGTTTGCAATAACTCAATCAGTATCACCAGCAAAGCAGCTTCATTATTATCCCATGAAAGAAGAGAATTGTGTGCTGCATTTGGAGTTTTCATAATTTGGCATGTCACGAATGTTAATTCTCCATTACAAATGCTAGTTTACAAGAACGACCGCTTTTGCTCCGAGCATGCGTGCTTGTACTTTGAACTTTTGTCCGACGGACTGGTATACACACGATCGGAAAGTCCAATAACACACATTTGTTGGCGGGAAATTTGAAAACATGCTAGCCAACATTTGTTGGCGAAAAGTCCGACAACAATTGTCCAATGGAGCATACACACGGTCAGATTGTCCGCCAACAGCCTGACATCCAACGTTTCCCGTCGGAAAGTCCGATCGTGTTAGGGACGCTTCTTGCAGTCTGGGACATCCAAACTTCCACCTGGATCCAAGGTCCGGATAGCAGGAGAGGAGAGGAGAGGTACAGATACCAACCGCCATGGAGGAGGAATTCAGAAGGAGGTTGCGAGAGATGCAGATACAGCATAGAGGACCAGTATCAGAGCAGGTCCTGCTGGGATGGTGTGATTCTATTCGCTGCAAACACAGGAAAGAAGTGCTAGCCAGTGAGCAGCGACACCAGGGAAAAGTTCTCCCCTCCATCCAGGAAAGGTACTGGTCGCAGTACGGATTGTGGGTGCGGTTTTTGGGAGAAAAACCGCACAAGGAGCAGACAGCTGAATTAAGCAGGCTGCTCTGGGCAGAGATAAAGCTGGATGAGAGCTACAGAGCCCTACGGTGGCATGTATCCCAAGCATGTCCCTGGATAGCAGATGACAGCCCAACGGAAGGTTTAAGCTACGGCAGCTTGTGAAGCTGACAGGGGAGTGATTTGGAGTGATTTGGAGTGGCGGTTGGACGAAATCATGGATTTCAGAGAAGGGCTACTGAACATCTCGGAAGTGCATTGGGCACTGGAAGATATAGAGTTTCTAGCCGTTCAGGAATGGGAGCTGGAGATCGCCTACAGGCGGCTGCTAGACATTGCTCAATGCCAGGGCTGGGCTCCCTTTGCCTGGGACTATCAGGAAATACCAGTTGACAACCCTGAAATCCTGGTTGAAGAGTCGGCAATGTGGCAGAGTAATAGTGTGCTTTGCCAACCTGCCCTCGCAGCTATGGAGGCGGAGGTCTTATGGCGGATGCAGCAAGTGCTGACTGACCTTGATGATCTTGTTTCTGCATGGGATGATCTTGGATGGAGGAATGTGCCTGTCCAGCAGCATGCCAGAGAATCAGCAGCGGAAAATCTGGAGATTGCCATCCCCAAAGCTGACAACAGGGCAGAGCTCTGCTAACCTCTGCCCAGCACTGATAGCATTTTCTGGGTTCAATGGACAGGAGATGGTGAACCTCTATCCCCAGACACCAGTTGCAGAGACAGGGGATTTGATAGACTTTTCTACTGAGGAAGAACAATCGGGTGAGCCCCCAGCAGAAGAGCTGGTATTAGGGCCAAACTTCACTGTGCTCTGCCCAGCACCAACAGCAGTATCTGTGGAGTTACAAGGAACTTCCCCAGCTGAAGTGCTGATCACCAGACAGATGGTCCAAGACCTCTGCCCCACACCTGTGGCAGTTTCGGAGGCTCAGGGAGAGAAGGTGGCAATCACTTCCCAGCAGCAGATACAGGGGGAGAAGGGAGAGGAGGTGTTCTTCGTCCCTCCCCAACAGTTGGCCAGGGTGGAGGAAGCGGGCTGTCCTCCCCAGCAAAGATCCGTGCACCAGGGAGACAGTACCACAGACATGTCGTCCCAGCAGCCAGATGAGGGAATGAAACAGGAAGCAGCCAGCTCACCTTCCCAATGGCAGCTACACAGTTTGGGAGTGGAGGAATCCAGCCTCCTGCCCCAACGGTTAGCCGGAACAGAGGGTGTGAAGTCCCCAGCAGAAGTGCTGGCAACAGGGCAGAGTGCTACCAACCTCTGCCCAGCACCAGCAACAATTGTTGAGATCCAGGGAGTCGGGGCAGACAGCCCCTCTCTCCGGGGACAAGCTGATGTAGTGGAGCTGGTACTCCCAGCTGAATCACTGGCAACTGTGCAGAGCGCTGCTGGCCTCTGCCTAGCACCTACAGTTTCTTCTCAGCTTCAGGGAACTGGGACAGTGGGACCCTCTGCCCAGCAACAGGTCAAGCCATGGAATGGTAAACACCACCCAGATGAATCGCTGACAGCCGGACAGAGAATCAATGACCTCTGCCCCACACCTACTGAGGTCAACTATTCCTTGCAGCCAAGAAAGGAGATCATGCGGACATACTTTGTGAGTTCACTCTGCCTGACGAACGCATGTCCAGACCAGGTGGAGGTCTAGGACCTTGTTAGTCAATTTTTGATGGGGGAGAAATGTGACAGACGCACCCGGGACAGAGGCTTTTGGAGGGGACTGAATGTCAGCTTCTTGCCTACAGATTATGGGCCCTGGCATTTGGGGTACCCTTAAGGTGTTGTTACTTTGGCTTCGGGTCCTTGTCCCCCAGGACACAGACTCTGGGGACCCTGTATTTGCCATATTAGCAATAGTGACTGAGTCACTATTGCTAATATCATCAACTCCACTCACCTGTCTGATGTCTGCTATAATGTGTTTAATGTAAATGAGTCTAGTCTGGCTTACTACAGCTTTTATTCCACACATTGTTGTTTGTTCTAATTAACCCTGTGTTGATGTTTATGGTAATGTGTATTGAATAGTCAATGAGCTAGGAGATGTAAAGTCTTAAACCCAAAGGTCATGTCTCAGTCACCTAGTCTGGGTAAATGATTTAGTAAACTAGCTCATGTTAATTAGGTTACAGTTGTATAGTTGGAGTAATATGAGCAGGAAGGGGGAACCTCCTCTAACGGTATATAAAGTCTTGTATTCTGGTTCTAATGAAACAGTCCATGTTAGCATCTAAGCAAGTCTCGCCTTGTTTTGTGCTTTGTGAGCGGTTGGAATATCTGATATCTGTATCCAGACTGGGAGGAAGTGGTATACTGATGGAAGCACTCAAGCAGAGTGTGTGACGTTCCGTCACAGTGTGTACGGGGCTTTAGGCTGCTTTCACACTGGGTAAGGCGTTGACGGTAAAACGCTGCTAGTTTTAGTGGCGATTTACGGTCATTTTAGCGGTGCTATTCTGCCGATAAAGGGGCACTTTTAAGCCCCGCTAGCGGCCGAATAAAGGGTTAAATGCGCCCGTGTAGCGCCGCTGCCAAAGCATTTTGCAGGCGCTTCGGCAGCGGTGTATTTGCAGGAGCCGTGGAGGAGCGGTGTATACATCGCTCCTTCACCTCCCCAAAGATGCTGCTTGCAGGACTTTATTTAACGTCCTGCCAGCGCATCACCCCAGTACTCTGGCTTTCACACTTGGACTGCAGGGGAGGTGTTATTCAGGCGCTTTACAGGTGCTATTTTTAGTCCAAAAGCGCCTGAAAAATGCCTCAGTGTGAAAGTGGTCTAAATGTTTTTTTACATTAATACATTCTCTACATTAAGGTACAAAACATTCTAATACTAGTTTCCCCCACGCCCAGGGCCGTCTTTTCAACTGGACACGCTGGGCAGTTGCCCGAGGGCCCCACTTGCCTGGGGGGCCCCAACTGCCCAGCGACCAGTGGCATTGAAATCCCAGCTCTGTCCCCCAAACTTTCTATCTCCTGTGTCCCCGTGGCCTGCACTCCAGCCGCCATTTTTAGTTTCCGGCTGCCCCTGTGATTGGGCGAATAGGGTCATGTGCGGCTTTCCTCTTCCACCTATCGCTTGGCGCTGACGTCATTGTCACGCACCGGACACCTTCGGCCCAGCTCGGCTACCCTGGTCCTTGGCTCTCCATTTTCAAGAGACATGGCCCTGTTTGGTAGACCCCACGGACCACAGCCTGGCCTAGGCCGGCCCCACATCCTTCCGCACTGCAGGTACCACCATCTACTAGACAGAGCCGCGTCTCTGCTCATAGCCCGCAGCCATCTGGCGCTACACTTCCAGACAGGGATTCCATCCTCCCCAGCATGGTTGCTGGTGCCCTTCCATGATCCACCAGCGAACCTTCTGGCTGTTGGCTTGTCTCCATGCCTGTAGGCTTCTAGTTGTCAGTGTAGTGTAGTGTGTTGTAGTGATCAGTGTAGTGTAGTGTGTATTGCAGTGGTCAGTGTAGTGTGTGTTGCAGTGGTCAGTGTAGTGTGTGTTGCAGTGGTCAGTGTAGTGTGTGTTGCAGTGGTTAGTGTAGTGTAGTGTAGTGTGTGTTGTAGTGGTCAGTGTAGTGTGTGTTGTAGTGGTCAGCGTAGTGTGTATTGCAGTGGTTAGTGTAGTGTGTGTTGTAGTGATCAGTGTAGTGTGTATTGCAGTGGTTAGTGTAGTGTGTGTTGTAGTGATCAGTGTAGTGTGTATTGCAGTAGTCAGTGTAGTGTGTGTGGTCAGTGTACTGTAGTGGGTATTGTAGTGGACAATGTAGTGTAGTGGGTATTGTAGTGGACAGTGTAGTGTAATGGTCAATGTAGTGGTCAATGTAGTGTGTTGCGGCGGCGGAGAGAATTAGACAGAGAGAGTGTCATTTTAGATAGAGTAGGCAGGCGAGTCAGTTAGTTGCAACTACAGTGTATTGTGTATAGTGTATATATATATATATATATGCATCCCAGGTGTTGTGTGTGTATATATATATATATATATATATATTATATATAAATATAAAATAAACTTCACTTCAGGTGGGTTACCCTCTTCTCCGTCAAGGTGGACTCCCAACCTTCCACCATAAATGGATAAGAAAAACGTGGATCGATGCTTGATGCAAAAAGCGTCCTTTACTGAAATTTTTTTTTAAACATATAGTACATGCAAGCCACTGTACAGTTCCGAGCGCAAGTCGCTCTTCGTCAGGCTTTTTCTGGCTGTGTGTGAAAAGCCAAAACACAGATTTTCTCTTATCCACACCCAGACTGCCTCACACATGTGTTAGCTTAATTGATTACAAAGAGAAAACCACTAGCACATATCTAGATAATTAACCCCTATTATTTTAACCAAACAAAGTGAAAAACATCCCATATTCCCCAATATACAATATATTTACATCTTCCATTACTACGATGTTATATAGCAAATAAACTCTCTCATATATTTCAATATACATCTCATTAAATCAGTATCATAATTATAATGACATTATTGATCGTGTCTCAGATATCAAAGATTCCAGCTGATATTCTTTTATTTGTTCTTCCCAACGGGACTTCATTCCAATCGATCTAAAGGAGTATAATATATACATACCATGACTATGATCACTATATACCAAGTATCCATATCCTATACAATTAAGTATAAATCATAGTCCTTGTTCATCCCATCTGGATGCAAGCACTGTAATTTATTGATCCACCAGACTTCACGTTTCTTCAGTTTAAGAATGATATCCCCCCCTCTCTTATCCCGGGGAATTTCCTCTAGTACCATAAATCGTAAGTCGGTGTCTCTGTGTCCCATCTCAGTAAAGTGGCGCGACACAGGGAGACCTGACTGAGGATGTCGGATCGTGCTACGATGCTGTGCAATGCGATCTTTTATTTTTTGGGTCGTCTCACCCACATAAAGTAAATTGCATGGGCACATAAGAATGTAGATTACATATGATGACTGGCATGTGTAAAAACTGTTTACTGTTACCTTAGTTTTTGTTACAGGATGAAGAAAATGATTGCCTTTAAGCATTAGGTTACATTGGATGCAATTAAGACAAGGTTAACACCCTTCTTTTTCTTACCGAGAAAAGTAATTCTTTTCTCCTCCTGATATTCAGGTTTGAACTCAGATCGCACAAAAAAATTGCGCAAAGTTTTATTGCGCCGATAAGCCTTCCTCGGGATATGTTGAAATTCTTCTATCTGTGGGTATGATCGTCTCAATATTGCCCAATGCTTCCTTAGTACATTAAAGATTTTATCACTGTAACTATTGAATTGAAAAACAAATGGGATCCTGGGTCTGTCAGGTTCGTATTTTTTATATTGGCAACTACCAGTTGGTTTCAGAATTCTATTTAATTCCTGTCTGATCAAACCCTCCGGATAACCCCGCTCTTTAAACTTGCAACACATTTCATCCAATCTTTGATCTCTTATTGCAGCATCACTCACAATCCGCATTAATGTAAGTAATTGGCTTCTGATAATAGAGCCAAAAACACGAGGGGGATGGTAACTGTCATATCTCAATAACTGATTCCTATCCATGGGCTTAGTGTATATATCCGTTTCAATTCCTCCCTGCTTGATATATACCCGTGTATCCAAAAAGGGAACAGAGTCCCCACCAATGTGCATTTGAAACTGAATATTCGGTAAAAAACTGTTAATAGTTTGATCAAAGACTCTGAGTGATTCAATGTTGCCCTGCCATATAGCAAAAATGTCATCTATATACCGCCACCAGGTGGCGCAATGCTTCCGAAAATTCTCATTAATAAAAATATTTCTCTGTTCAAAATCATGCATGAAAGAACATGCATATGGCGGGGCAACATTGGAACCCATAGCAACCCCCGTCAATTGCACATAGTACTGGTCCCTGAAAAGAAAATAATTGTTATGCAGAATCAAATTGAACAATTTTTCAAAAAAGGAAATCTGGGCATCCGAATACTCCTGACAGTCCTTGATTAGGTTAATCGCTGCTTTTATACCAGCTTCATGTGGAATTGACGTGTACAAACTTGTTACATCCCAAGTGACAAGGATGAATTCTTCATGGATTGGTGGTAAACCCCTAATTTTGGATAGAAAGTCACCAGAGTCCTTAATATAGGATGGGGTGTTTCTCACTAGCGGTGATAACACTCTGTCCAATAGTTTGGCTGTGGGTACAAAAATCGAATCTCTCCCTGATACAATCGGGCGTCCTGGTCAGGAATGTTTGTCCTTATGGATTTTGGGGAGTATGTATAGGACCGGGATACGGGTGTGTGCTGGTAACAAAAAATCATGAAGGTCACGTGAAATTAACCCTTCCTTAAATGCTGGTTTTACAATACTTTCTATAGAGTCTTTTTTATACTCCATGTGGGGTCTGAATGTAGAGGTTTATACACTGTGTCATCATCCAACTGGCGCTTGATCTCATTCTCATATGCCTGAGGATCCATAATA
>JBBGZY010001347.1:1530000-1600000 GCA_037952925.1 Lithobates clamitans
GGAAGGCTGCACTGACATGGCTGCACTGACATGGCTGCACTGAGAAGGCTGCAATGATGGGCATTTAAATGTAAGTTTTTTTTCCTTCAACTTCCCTCCTAAAAGTTTTTTTTCCTTAAAATTCCCTCCTAAATTGGGGTGCGTGTTATACGCCGGTGCGTGTTATACGCCGATAAATACGGTACTCTGAATCTGAATCTGTTTGTAATTTTGAACTGGTACATTTTTAAAGTGTAGCTCCAGCCCAAAAAACTATTTTAAGCTTTTTGGAAAACATAGGGAAGGGTTATCACCCCTGTGACATTTGTTTTGCTGTCTGTGCACCTCTTCAGAAGATTTCACCTCACTTTCTGTCCCAATGACAAATGTTTTTTGACAATTTGGGGTTTTTACCGAAACAAGGATTGTTGATAAAGCATCAGTGGAGAGAAGACATGTTTTTCACTTATTAACTCTTAGGAGAGAATTTCCCTTCCTAGGGGTCGATTTCATCTCACTTTGTTGTCTCCTTCAGTTTGCAAGTAGGAGTTGTTTGTAAGTTGGATGTTTGAAAGTAGGGGCCTTCCCTATGTACTCTGCAGAAATTGGGGCCTTAGGTGTTGGTGCTGCCACAACACTGTAAGCCCTCACAGTTACTCTTGGTGGGCACAGAACGGGCCCTGCTGTAAAATATTAGATCAAGTATTGTAATTACATGCACCTGTTGAACAGGGGCAGAAAAATTGGGCCTTTGGTGGTGGTGGTGGTGCTGGTGCCACAACACTGTAAGTCCTCACAGTTACTCTTGGTGAGCGCAGAAACATGCCCTGCTGTGAAATATTAGATCAAGAATTGTAATTACATGACCTTGTTGAACAGGGGCAGAAAAATTGGGCCTTAGGCACTGGTGCTGGTGCCACAACACTGCAACCCCTCACAAATACTCTAGTTGAGGGCAGCAACAAACACTCCTTGCAAAATATTGCATCAAAAATTGAAATTACATGCCCCTGTTAAACAGGGGCTGAAAAATGGGGACTTAGCCACTGGTGGCGGCGCCCAGAACCAAAAATATTCTTACAAGCTATCAGCATGATCATTGAGGAGGAAGAGGATAGTCACTCAGCACAACAGGATAGTCACTCAGCATCAGCATAGGCAGTCTTGAAGGGATCTGACATTTCAAAAAAAAAATATTCGGTTACATCAGCATCAGGTGCTTGGTAGCTGGTGGTGATCCAAGACTGATTCATTTTTATGAAGGTCAGTCGATCGACCGAGTCGGTGGACAGGCGCACCCTGTGATCAGTTACAAAGCCTCCAGCAGCACTGAATGTGCGTTCCATAAGAACGCTGGATGCAGGACAGGCCAGTAGCTCAATTGCATACTGTGCAAGCTCTGGCCAGTGATCCATCCTCAAGACCCAGTAACCCAGAGGATTTTCGGTGGGAAAGGTGTCCAAGTTAGATCTTGCCCCTAGTCATTCCTGCACCATGTAAAACAGACGCTGGCGATGGTTGCTGGAACCGATCATACCTTGGGGCTGCGGACTAAAACTCCTTCTTTGACTGACCGAAGCCTCAGCAACACGTTGTCCAGGAACAGGAGTTTGTAACCTCCCAGTCTCTAGGAATGTGATCTTTCTGCAAGGCCTCCCGAAGATGTTTCATCCTCTGCGACAGCAAGATGAGGTCCGCAAACTCACCCTTGTAACGTGGATCAAGGAGGGTTGTCAGCCAGTAACGATCCCTCTCCTTGATACCACGAATACAAGGATACTTCTGCAGGCTTTGCAGGATCAGGAATATGCACCTTACCGCTGACCGCCCTGTCCAGTGAGGCCAAGACATTGCCTTCCACATGCCGGTAGAGAGCCGGAATCGCCTTCCATGAGAAAAAGTGGTGTTTGGGAACCTGCCACTGAGGCACCGCACATTCCACAAACTCATGGAAGGGGGCAGAGTCTACCAACTGAAAAGGCAGCAGTTGAAGTGCTAGCAATTTAGCAAAGCTAGCATTCAACCGCTGGGCATGTGGATGGCTGGGAGCGATCTTCTTTCGGGGTGCAGCAGCTGGGGCAGGGGAATTTGCCTGGTACAATCTGACATTGGTGTACCGATAGCAGATTGCCCGCAAGTACTTGGCTATGACACACCTAATTCTACACCTTCATTCCTCTCAGTGCAGGTCTCAGAGAGGACTAAAGGTATAGTGGGGTTGGAGATCCCAGCTGATGAGGAGCAAGGAGAGGTCCTCTTTGTTCTTTGGTGTGGGTCTTTTAGGTACGCTTGCCAACGAACTGCATGGCAGGTCAATATATGTCTGGTCAAGCATGTGGGTGATGTTTTGGCCACGCAAGATACGCTTGAGACATATGTTGCAAATAGTAGCAGTGGGATCTGATGCACTCATCTCAAAAAAGGCCCATACCAAAGAACTTTTGGAATAACACCCAGAGACAGCAGCGCCCTGCACATGCGGAGCTCTGCGGTGTGATGCAGTCGGTGTGCTGCCCTTAAGCTGGCCCCTGGAGAGCATCCTGCCTCGTTGGCGATGTGCCTCCTCCTCCTCCTCTCTCCTATCAGGCACCCACGTTGAGTCAGTGACCTCATCATCCCCTCCCTCCTTATCACTGAAGCAAAGCTGGCAGTATGCTGCAGCTGGGGGAACATGACTGCCAGATTGCTGTCCTTCTTGGGCACCCCTTCTGTCTGGGCTCACATTACTGCCTTCCCCTAGCTGAGTACCATCATAGGAGCCTTCAAAACGTTGGGCATTCTCCTTGAGCATGTACCCAACACTGCAGTCAGTTTGGGGGACTCCTCAGGAGGACATGGTGGGGCTAGGGAAGGAGTGATTGATGCCATTGAGCCGAGGGAAGAGGCCGAGTTGGCAGCTGCTTTGCCAGACAACGTACCCTGAGCCTGGGTGAGAGAGGATGAGGACGGCCTGGTCATCCACTCTACCAAATCTTCCGCATGTTGCCGCTCAACGCGGTCAGCTGCCAAAATAAGGACAAGCGTGTCCCACGGCCATGTGCTGATGAGGATGCACAGTGTCCATGACCAGCACTGTTGCCTCTAGACACAGAGCCTGCTTGCCCTCTTTTATTGGCTTGTGACTGTCTGCCTCTCCTTGATGGCTTGCAAGACATACTAATGGCCTGCACTGTAGTGAGATGTAGCTTCACAAAACTGCAATCTATATATATACACTGATTATATAGCAGCTAGCAGAATGCCTGCCTGTGGTATTAATAGGATCAGAAGAAGCACACCAGCAACTTGTCTTCAGGTAGCTATAGGTGCAACTGTGCAGGCTACACAGTACACTAACTGTAAATACTTCAAGCTGTCTGCCTGTGGTATTAATAGGATCAGAAGAACACAAGCACTTGTCTTCAGGTAGCTATACTGTAGGTGCAACTGTGCAGGGTACACAGTACACTAACTGTAAACACTATAAGTGCCTGCCTGCGCTATTAATAAGATCAGAAGAAGAACACCAGCACTTGTCTTCAGGTAGCTATAGGTGCAACTGTGCAGGGTACACAGTACACTAACTGCAAATACTTCAAGCTGCCTGCCAGTGGTATTAATAGGATCAGAAGAAGAACACACCACTTGTCTTCAGGTAGCTATACTGTAGGTTTAACTGTGCAGGGTACACAGTACACTAACTGTAAATACTTCAAGCTGCCTGCCTGTGGTATTAATAAGATCAGAAGAAGAACACAAGCACTTGTCTTCAGGTAGCTATACTGTAGGTGCAACTGTGCAGGGTACACAGTACACTAACTGTAAATACTATAAGAGCCTGCCTGCGCTATTAATAAGATCAGAAGAAGAACACAAGCACTTGTCTTCAGGTAGCTATAGGTGCAACTGTGCAGGGTACACAGTACACTAACTGTAAATACTTCAAGCTGCCTGCCTGTGCTATTAATAGGATCAGAAGAAGAACACAAGCACTTGTCTTCAGGTAGCTATACTGTAGGTGCAACTGTGCAGGGTACACAGTACACTAACTGTAAATACACCTGCCTGCCTGTCAGTATATTAGGAAGAGAACAGGAACGGATATATATATTATATACATATACACACACGCGCACACAACACCTGGGATGTATATATATATATATATATATATATATATATATATATATGTACACAATACACTGTAAGTGCAGCTAACTGACTTGACCTGCCTACTCTAACTTAAATCAAATGACACCATCTTTCTGTCTATCTCTCTCCGCCGCCGCAACACACTACACAAGGCCGCCACGTAGGCGGCCTTATATAGTGTGGGGCATGTACTAAACCCCCTGAGCCATAATTGGACAAAGCCACCCTGGCTTTGGCCAACTACGGCTCTCTGTACACACGTTGCTGTGATTGGCCAAGCATGCGGGTCATTGTGCGTGCTTGGCCAATCATCAGCCAGCAAAGCACTGCGATGTCGCCGTGAATTATGGGCCGTGACGCGCCACTCGTATCGTTCACAATTGCACGAAAGGTCGATCAGGCGATGTTCGACTCGAACGCAAAGCTCATCCCTAGCCATTATTATGTCTGGAAGGCCAACAAGGAGAGGCAGACAGTCACAAGCAAATAAAAGAGGGCAAGCAGGCTCTGTGTCTAGAGGCAACAGTGCTGGTCGTGACACGGTGCATCCCCATTAGCACGTGGCCGCGGGACACACTTGTCTTTTTTTCGGCAGCTGGCCTTGTTGAGCCGCAACATGCGGAAGACTTGGTAGAGTGGATGACCAAGCCGTCCTCATCCTCCTCATCCTCTCTCACCCAGGCTCAGGGTACTTTGTCTGGCAAAGCAGCTGCCAAGGCGCCCTCTTCCCTCGGCTCAACGGCATCAGTCACTCCTTCACTAGCCCCACCATGTCCTCCTGAGGAGTCCCCCGAACTGTTTGACCACAGTGTTGGGTACATTCTCCAGGAGGATGCCCAGCGTTTTGAAGGCTCCGATGATGGCACTCAGCTAGAGGAAGGCAGTAATGTGAGCCCAGACAGAGGGGGTGCCCAAGAAGGACAGCAATCTGGCAGTCATGTTCCCCCAGCTGCAGCATACTGCCAGCTTTGCTTCAGTGATGAGAAGGGAGGGGATGATGAGGAGAGAGGAGGAAGAGGCACATCACCAATGAGGCAGGATGCCCTCCAGGGGTCAGCTTAAGGGCAGCACACTGACTGCATCACACCGCATGTGCAGGGCGCTGCTGTCTCTGTGCGTTATTCCAAAAGTTCTTTGGTGTGGGCCTTTTTTGAGACGAGTGCATCAGATCCCACCGCTGCTATTTGCAACATATGTCTCATGCGTATCTCGCGTGGCCAAAACATCACCCGCTTGAGCACCACATGCTTGACCAGACGTATGTTGACCTGCCATGCAATTCGTTGGCAAGCGTACCTAAAAGACCCACACCAAAGAACAAAGAGGACCTCTCCTTGCTCCTCATCAGCTGGGAACTCCAGACCCCACTATACATTCAGTGCTCTCTGAGACCTGCACTGAGAGGAATGAAGGTGTAGAATTAGGTGTGTCACAGCCAAGTACTTGCGGGCAATCTGCTATCGGTACACCAACGTCAGATTGTACCAGGCAAATTTCCCTGCCCCAGCTGCTGCACCAGCGAAAGAAGTTCGCTCCCAGCCATCCACATGCCCAGCAGTTGAATGCTAGCTTGGCTAAATTGCTAGCACTTCAACTGCTGCCTTTTCAGTTGGTAGACTCTGCCCCCTTCCATGAGTTTGTGGAATGTGCGGTTCCTCAGTGGCAGGTTTCCAAACGTTACTTTTTCTCACGGAAGGCGATTCTGGCTCTCTACCGGCATGTGGAAGGCAATGTCTTGGCCTCACTGGACAGGGCGGTCAGCGGTATGGTGCATATTACCGCTGACTCATGGTCCAGCAGGCACGGACAGGGACGTTACCCATCTTTCACGGTGCATTGGGTGACCCTGCTGGCAGCTGGGAAGGATGCAGGACAAGATGCAGTAGTGTTGGAGATTGTTCCACCACCACGCCTCCAAAATGCTACTACTGGTGATTCTGACGCACCTTTCTCCTCCATCCCCGCCTCTTCTTCTTCCTCCGTGTCCTCTTCCTGTGGTTTGTCCTCGGAACCAGTGGTGCTTCGTAGGCGTTCAAGGGGCTACGCAAGTACGCAGGCCAAAAGATGCCATGCGGTGCTTGTGCTGGTGTTCTTGGGGAACAGGAGCCACACTGGGGCAGAGATTCTGTCAGCTCTGCAGGGGCAGGCTCAGAGGTGCTTGACACCACACCAGCTTAAGGCAGGAATTGGTGGTTTGCGACAATAGCACCAACCTCCTCTCCGCCCTCCGACAGGGACAACTGACCCATGTGCCCTGTTTGGCTCACATCCTTAACTTGGTGGTGCAGCGGTTCTTGGGCAGGTACCCGGGCTTACAGGATGTCCTGAGGCAGGCCAGGAAAGTCTGTGTGCATTTCCGCTGGTCATATAATGCCAGTGCTTGGCTGGCTGACCTCCAAAATAAATTTAACCTGCCCAAGAACCGCCTAATCTGTGACATGCCCACCAGGTAGAACTCAACGTTGGCCATGCTGCAGCGGCTGCACACGCAGCAGAGGGCCATCAATGAGTACCTGTGCGACTATGGAACCAGGACAGGGCAGGGGAGCTTGTTTTTTTTTTTCCCATCGCCAGTGGGCCATGATCAAGGATGCATGCACTGTCCTGTCACCATTTGAGGAGGCCACGAGGATGGTGAGCAGTGACAGTGCATGCATCATGACACTGTAGGACTTACTCCATATACCTAATACCAACCTACCCGTACATACCCTCCCTCCAAAAACATCATGGATGACTCGGACTAGATTTTTGGAGTAAAATGGCCTTGCGGCCTTTTATTCAAACGTATAAATTAACATAAATATTATAAATAACTTTCCTTTCTTAAATAACTTGTGAAGGTAACTTTCTCAATAAGAACGAGGACTATGACCCTGGTCACTGGTACAACCTCCTTAATTTAACCTGCCAGTCGGAAACCCCTGACCCGGCATTATCACAACATACCCCAGTGACCAAGCATTTTTTAACTCCTGCAGTTAACCTCCTTAACCCTTAAGGCCAGCAGGTACCAACTTCAATCCCCATCCTTCCATGTATGGGTACCAGCAAAACCCCTTTCATCTGGATGGGTACCATCAACCAACCCCCCATCCTTGGATGGGTACACATGTTACAACTTGTAACAGAACTTATCCTATTCAAGGAAAACAACAACTGCCACAGCACGAAAGGGGTAACCCCTTACCCTTGCGAGCACCTCCACACACTAAGCCCTCTATGTATACCTTCTTGTAAGCCTAATGACCATAAGTCCGTGCCCACCTCATTAAGATGTACGCCATCGCTGCGCAAATAACGCCATGTGTCAACCTCCAACTCCCTATGACGAATGGCTAAGCCCCCATTCCTTATAAAAAACCGGCTCACCTCTTTATTTACTTTTACCCTAGCCCTATCCATTTTTTTTATCTGACAATGCCCAGCAGAGATTGGAGTTGGCGAAGCTGCAGTTTCCCAACTCCAATAGTCCTGCGAACCTCCTCCTTCAACTTCAACAGTTTGTCCTGCGGAATCCTGCATTCCATCCTCCTCGAATTTATCTCAATTCCGAGAAATGTGATAGTAGCCGTTGGACCCTCCGTTTTTTCCGGGGCTAGCGGCACCCCAAATCTTTCCGCTAAATGCTGCAAGGTCCCCAAAAGCACTGCACATATGTTGGAACCCACTGGACCCACACATAAGAAGTCGTCCAAATAATGGATGACTGAATTGATACCTGCCACATCCCGAACTGCCCACTCCAAGAACGAACTGAACATTTCGAAAAGAGCACAGGATATAGAGCATCCCATTGGAAGACATCGGTCTACATAGTAGACCCCCTCCCATTTACAGCCTAGCCACCTGAAACTGTCGGGATGAACCGGCAAAAGCCGATTCGATATCGGACTTGGCCATTAAAGACCCCTGCCCATATCTCCTAACCCATGCGATTGCTGCATCAAAAGATGTGTACGTAACCGCACACACTTCTGGGGCTATAGCATCATTCACCGACCCTCCCTTCGGGAAAGAGAGGTGGTGTATGAGTATAAACTTGTTTGGCTCTCTTTTTGGTAGCACACCCAAAGGGGAGACCACTAACCCTTGTAGTGGTCTTTCCCTAAAAGGACCCGCCATGCGACCCAACAAAACCTCTTTTTTCAATTTTCCGGAGACCACTGCTGTATGCAGCAAGGCCGACCACAAATTCTTGGCCTCAGGCGGCACCTCCGCCAAGGCGCAAGGAATGTGAAAACCCTCCCTGAAACCTGCCTCCAGCGTGGCGGCCGCTGCCCGGTCAGGGTACCTATTGAGGAAAGGCCGCATCCTTTCCACCTGTACCGGAGTCCTCCGGCGCGTCCTTTTCCTTTTTTGAAACATTTTGCCAATGCATGGGATCCCGCGCAGCCGGAACACAAATGCTTGGAACGACAGTTGGCTCCAAATCTGCAGGTTCCTTCATTAAATTGCCAGCAATATCCCCATTTTTTCTCGGCCGGTTGTCCTGGGGCTGCTGAACCTCCGACCCCTGCCTGAAAAAACTGACTAGGGGCCCTCGCTGCCGTCATCAACCTCATCCACAAGCTGATGTCCTTGTGATCCCAGCGTAGATTCGGTCGCACCGACATCCTCTGACGAAATTGCTCATCATAGCGTAGCCACGCCATGCCCCCGTAAGTTCTATGGGCCTCACTAATGGCCTCTAGGTACACGAAAAGAGCTGAACAATGTTCTGGCGCTTTCTCGCCTACCACACACGCCAAAATGGCGAACGCTTGTAGCCAATTTGAGAACGGACGCGGGATCAAGCGATACCTACGCTTCTCCTCATCCTCCTTTTTTCCCTCCACCGGTTTTAACCTATCCAGATTAAATTTCTCTAACGGCAGTAACGTGAAAATTTCCACGTATTCGCCCTTCCATAATTTTTCCTTTATCTCTGCTTTTAAATGAGCCCCCAACGGGCCCTCAAAGCAGACATATACCTCGCTCCTTGCTGCATCTGCTAATCTAACTGAATCAGCTTTTTTCTCAGTTGTCTTCACCTGGTCCCCCGAAGTCGTATCCCCCGCTGCTGTAGAGGGGGGCACCCCAACCGCTGAAACAGCCGCCACCGGCAAAACCGGGACTTCTCCCGTAAGAGGTGTGGTGGTCCCCGTATGCGGGCTATACCTCTCTGCCGTCCACGCAGTCGCCGGACCACCTCCTGACCCTGATTCCACGCGTGCTACTAGCTCTTTTAGGCCAGTTAGCAACTCCCGTAAACCCTCATTCCCTGTTTGGGGCGCTGATACTGACGGTGGAGCCGATACGTTCTCCGCCCCCCCTGGCCTGACTAGACCCCAAGACCGTGAACCACCCCCCTGTACATTTTGCCACAACAGATTATGTAAAAGAATAGTAACAGGGTTAGAGGAATCGCACTCACCGGGCTGCCCTGGACCGGGCCCAACAGCCGCCACTCCTGGAACCAACGATGCTTGATGTCCCTGATCGTCGCCTCCGTCAGACCCTGACAGCTCTCCTTCTGACCGATCGTCTTGCTCGTCCATCCTGCCGACTTCTTGTTGCACCCCACTTGCGGCCGCAGTGGTTGCCGAGGGGAGGAGGTGGCTGCAGGTCATGTCATCCTTGGTGACCCAGAGGACTCTAGACCGAATGCCTCAGCAAACCTATGCTCCATGGCCTCCCTGATCCTGCAAAGCCTGTGGAAGAATCTTCGTATTCGTGTTATCAAGGAGAGGGATCGTTACTGGCTGGCAACCCTCCTTGATCCACGTTACAAGGGTAAGGTTGCGGACTTTATCTTGCCATCGCAGAGGGAGCAGAGGATAAAACATCTTCAGGAGGCCTTGCAGAAAGGTCTGTGCAACGCGTTCCCAGAGATTGGGAGGTTACAAACTCCTATTCCTGGACAACGTGTTGCTGAGGCTTCGGTCAGTCAAAGAAGGAGCGGTGGAGAAGGTGGCCATCTGACCGATGCGTTCAGACAATTTTTTAGTCTACAGCCACAAGGTGTGATCGGTTCCAGCAACCATCACCAGTGTCTGTTTTACATGGTGCAGGAATAACTAGGGGCAAAATCTGACTTGGATACCTTTCCCACCGAAAATACTCCGGGTTACTGGGTCTTGAGGATGGATCACTGGCCAGAGCTTGCACAGTATGCAATTGAGCTACTGGCCTGTCCTGCATCCAGCGTTCTTTTGGAACGCACATTCAGTGCTGCTGGAGGCTTTGTAACCGATCACAGGGTGCGCCTGTCCACCGACTCGATCGACTGACCTTCATAAAAATTAATCAGTCTTGGATCACCACCAGCTACCAAGCACCTGATGCTGATGTAACTGAATAATTTTTTTTGAAATGTCAGATCCCTTCAAGACTGCCTGTGCTGATGCTGAGTGACTATCCTCTTCCTCCTCAATGATCATGCTGATAGCTTGTAAGAATATTTTTGGTTCTGGGCGCCGCCACCAGTGGCTAAGGCCCAATTTTTCAGCCCCTGTTTAACAGGGGCGTGTAATTACAATTTTTGATGCAATATTTTGCAAGGAGGGATCGTTGCTGCACTCAACTAGAGTATTTGTGAGGAGTTGCAGTGTTGTGGTACCAGCACCAGTGCCTAAGGCCCAATTTTTTAGCCCCTGTTTACCAGGGGCGTGTAATTACAATTTTTGATGCAATATTTTGCAGGAGGGCTCATTCCTGTGCTCCAACTAGAGTATCTGTGAGGGGTTGCAGTGTTGTGGCACCAGTGCCTAAGGCCCAATTTTTCTGCCCCTGTTCAACAGGGACATGTAATTACAATTCTTGATCTAATATTTCACAGCAGGGCCCGTTTCTGCGCCCACCAAGAGTAACTGTGAGGACTTACAGTGTTGTGGCAACACCAACACCTAAGGCCCCAATTTCTGCAGAGCATATAGGGCAGGCACTTTTGATTTTGAACGTTTGAGTCCCATAGACTTCAATGAGGTTCTAAAGTTTGCGCAAATTTTCGGTCCGTTCGCAGGTTCTGTTGCAAACCGAACCGGGGGGTGTTCGGCTCATCCCTACGTAAGGGTCAGTGCAAAGGTCAGTGTAGTGGACAGTGTAGGAATCATGTAGGTCAGTATAGGAATCAGGTACCAATTAATTTAGCCTTATTGATAATTTTCATTTTTTTTTTCGTGCGTGATTGTGTAGACAGGGCCCCAGTGCACTGTATTGCCCGGGGGCCTATAATGCTCTTAAGATGGCCCTGCCCATGCCCTAACACTTACCTGAGTCCTTTATCAATCCAGTGCTGTGCCCAGCTCCAGGTCTTCTCTGCCTTCTGCCTACTTTTACAGGCTTTGCTGAGAGCCACAGGAGCCAATGTCAATAAATCCTGTGAGGAGGAAGCAGGGGATGGGGCAGAGGTATGCTGTGTGCGTCTATCGCGCATGTGGGTCCCTTACAGCCAGTGGCTTGTTATCACACAGAAGAGTAGGAGCAGAGAGCTCCGGCAAGGGACCCCAGGGACCTCTGTGCAATACCATCATAGGAGCCAGCAATCATGTCAGATGTTGTTGGAGCACTACTTTTCTACTAACACTACCCCTGAAACCCCACCACACATAGTAAGGGAAACACAAATTAGAGAAATTCTTCATAAGCACAGCACATACTTTTACCCTACATTCACACCTATGCATTTTTTTAGTGCATTTTGTAGTTTACAGAAACGCACTACAGTCCATTTAACATGGTTTCCTATGGTACATATTTACATCTATGCGTTTTGAAGCCAGTGCGTTTTTGGAAAGGGTCAGGGACTTTTTTTTCAGCGTTTTGCGTGTAATAGACTTCAATGGAGTTGCACCAGAAATGCAAATGTTGCGTTTGTGATGCAATTATTTTGTATTTACGTTTTTGTATTTTTTTCCCTTTAAAAGAACTGTATATAGCTGGTTGCTAAGGAGTGGGCCAGGAAGCCAGCCGCTGCGTCCTTAACAACTGATGAGTCATCAGCTGTCAGCGGGCTTCCCCGCTGACAGTTGAATGTAAAAAAAAGAATTGCCTGCAAAAAAAAAATTTGTAGAAAAATATGGCGTGGGGTCCCCCCCAAATCCATACCAGGCCGATTAGCAGCCCCCCCTTGCCCAAAGCAACCCCCCCCCCATGTTGAGAGCATGCAGCCTTTTTATTTCAGCGTGAGGTTCCCCTCCAAATTCATACCAGACCCAAAGGGTCTGATATGGATTTGGTGGGGACCTCACACCGTTTTTTCTCATGATTTATTTTTGCCAGCAATTCTTTTTTTTTTTTACAATCAGCATTGCTAAGGAGTGGACCAGGAAGCTGGCCGCTGCGTCCTTAAACGATGAGCCATCAGCTGTCAGCGGGGTTCCCTGCTGACTGCTGCATGTAAAAAAAAAGAATTGCTGGTAAAAAAAAAAATAAAAATAAAAAAATCGTGAAAAAACAGCATGGGGTCCACCTCAAAATTCATACCAGGCCCTTATCTGAGCATGCAGCCCAGCAGGTCAGGAAAGGGAGGGGATGAGTGAATGCCAGGCCGCATGCCCTCAACATGGGGGGGGTGCTTTGGGGCAGGGGGGCTGCCGAAGAGCCTGGTATGGATTTGGGGGCCCCACGCCATTTTTTTCACAATTTTTTTTATACTCATTGGTTGTTAAAGGTGCGGCTGCCAGCTTTCCGGCCCACTCCTTAACAACCAACTATATACAATGTGTTTACAGAGTGTTTAAAGATCAATCAGCATTCCAACTTTACAAAGTATGCAATAAGAAATGTAAGGGTGCAATCAGGGTGGCTAAGATAGAACAGAAAGGCACATAGCGGAGGAGAGTAAAACAAATACCAAGAAACTCTAAGTCTATAAATAGTAAAAAAGAGGGAGGTCAGATCATATTGGCCCCATAAAGATTGATAAAGGGAATCTGGTTACAAAGGATGGAGAGATGGCGAAGGTATTGAATTTATTTTTCTCCTTAGTCTTCACGAGGGAAACAAGGGGCTTCAGTAACCAAAACTGCAAGGTTTATTCTCATGTCACGTCACAGGAAGCACCCTCATGGCTAACAGAGGATAGAATTAGGAATAGACTTGAAAAACTTAACATTAATAAGTCACCAGGACCAGATGGCTTGCACCTGAGGGTCCTTAAGGAACTTGCCAGACCATTGTTCCTAATTTTTATGAACAGTCTACTGACTGGAATGGTACCAGCTGATTGGAGAAAAGCCAATGTAGCACCAATATTTATAAAAGGATCAATATAAATCCCTGGGAACTGCAGACCAGTTAGCTTAACGTCAGTAAGCTCTTGGAGGGGATGATAAGGGATTATATACAAGATTTTAGTAATGAAAACTATATAATTAGCAGAAATCAGCATGGATTCAAGAAGAATCGTTCTTGCCAAACCAAATTTTTAACCTTCTATGAGGAGGTGAGCAGCCATCTAGATAAAGGAAGGCCTATAGACATGGTGTATCTGGATTTTGCAAAGGCATTTGATACAGTTCCCTATATATGTTTACTGTACAAACTAAGGTCTGTCAGCATGGACCAAAAGGCGAGTACATGGATTGAAAACTGGCTACAGGGGCGAGTTCAGAGGATAGTGATAAATGGGGAGGCAAAAATATGAATGCAATCTACTCATTAGGGGGAAAACCTCTGGGGGAATCTAGGATGGAAAATGACCTGGGGGTCCTAGTAAATGACAGCCTCAGCAATGACCTGCAGTGCCAGGCTGCTGCAAGCAAAGCCAACAGAATTTTGGCATGCATTAAAAAGAGGGATTAACTCCAGAGATAAAACAATAATTCTCCCACTCTACAAGACTCTGGTCCGGCCACACCTGGAGTATGCTGTCCAGTTCTGGGCACCAGTCCTCAGGAAGGATGTGCTGGAACTGAAGAGAGTCCAGAGAAGGGCGACAAAGCTAATAAAGGGATTGGAGGACCTTAGTTGTGAGGAAAGATTACAAGCTTTGAACGTATGCTCTCTGGAGAGGATACGCTTGAGAGGGCATATGATTTCAATGTACAAATACCGTACTGGTGACTCCACAATAGGGATAAAACTTTTCTGCAAAAGGTAAATTAAACAAAACATTCACTAAAATGGTTTGCCCCCTTAATGACCAGGTAATTTTTTGCGATACGGCACTGCGTCATGCTGTACCCAAACAAAATTGAGGTTCTTTTTTTCCTACAAATAGAGCTTTCCTTTGGTAGCATTTAATCACCTCTGCATTTTTTATTGTTTTTGCACTATAAACAAAAAAATAGCAGCCATTTTGAAAAAAAAGCAATGTTTTTTACTTTTTGCTATAATAAATATCCCCCACAAAAAAATAAAAAAAACTAATTTCTTCCTCAGTCTAGGCCGATATATATTCTTCTACACATTTTTGGTAAAAAAAAAAAAAAATTGCAATAAGCGTATATTGATTGGTTTGCGCAAAAGTTATAGCGTCTACAAAATAGGGGCTATATTTATGGCATTTTTATTATTATTATTATTTTTTTACTAGTAATGGCGGAAATCTACAATCTGCGACATTGCAGCGGACAGATCGGACACTTTTGACACATTTTTGGGACCATTGGCATTTATACAGCGAAAAAAATGAACTGATTACACTAGGGGGCGATCAAGGGGTTAAATGTGTTCCCTCGTGTGTGTTTCTAACTGTGGGGGGATGTGACTGACTAGAGGAGGAGCGAGATTGCTGTTCCTAACTGGTTCCCAACTTCCTAACTAGCAGGAACAGACGAGATGTCTCTCCTCTCACAGAATGGGGATGTGCGTGGCGCAGGTGGCCGGCGGGTGCGATGTCCACCACCATGCAGTGGGTGCACGCCTGCTATAGCTGTTTAAAGGGCCGATGTACAGCTATGGCGATTTGCGCAGGAGAGCTGACCTGCCGCAGTAGAATGATGGCGGCTGGTCAGTTAGTGGTTAAACTGCGTAGAGGGTTCTTTACTGTAAGAGCGGAAAGAAAGTGTAATCCTCTTCCACAAGCAGTGTTTTTTAGCAGGGAGCATAGATAATTTTCAAAAAACTATTAGATAGGCACCAAAATGACCATAACATACAGGGATATACAATGTAATAATGACATAAAAGCACACACATAGGTTGGAATTGATAGACTTGTGTCTTTTTTCAACCTCACCAACTATGTAAGAAAAACATGTAGTGCGTTTTTACCACGATTTGACTGTAATTTGCATTTTTAAATCTGCTAAAAAACCACAAAACAAAAAGCATAAAAAGAAAAATGCAAATCGAGGTAAAAAAAAAAAAAAAAAAAGCACAGCAAAAAGCACAGCAGAAACGCTCAAAAGCAACATGCATTGGTGTGAATGGAGCCTAACCCCTGGTTCACACTAGTGCGATTTTGAAGTCACGCTACTTTAGCATGACATCAAAGCAGTGCGATTTCATGTGCAGCTTGCTGATATCCGTGTGACTTCATTTAGCAGGTATCAATACAAGTTGCCCTGAAATTGCACAGAATAAGTGCAATAAGTCACTGCGACTTGAGTCGCAGCAATTTGAACCATTCCATTGCTGCAAATGGGGTGCAACTTGTCATGCAAATTTGAACTGTCAAGTCGCATGGCAAGTCCCACTGGTGTGAACCAGAAACCGAAAATCCAATGTATTATAACCCTACAAACACAAATTAACAAATTAGAATCTTTACATAAAAAGAAACAAGCACCTGCTATCCTATTTGACCCGCTTTTGAAATCAATTGATAGAACTTGATAGAAATTGCCCTTTACCGTCATCCCAGCAATCGCTACCCAAGAGGGAGTAAAAACCACTCTACAAATGGCAACTGCCCCAACCTATAACTAGCCTTAACAGCAAGGAGCACATGGAAAGGTGACACATGTCAAACAACAAAAAAAGAAAAAAATCCAGCTCAACTTACCAACCAGCCTGCAACAAACCAAACTGCCCTGTCTTACAGTTCAAATTAAAAACAGGGGTTTTGCACATGCAAATACATGCGTAAGCTGCAGAGACCGCGACAGGGCACCCCAGTATTATCTGCAGCCCTACCTGTATAAATTTTGAGAGCATCCATAGTAGAAGCTAGAGCTGCACGATTCTGGGAAAAATGAGAATCACAATTTTTTTGCTTAGAATAAAGATAACAGTTCTCATGGCGTAACATCTTTCACATTATAAAAAAAAATTTGGCTATGAAATCCCTATCAATCCTGATCTTACAATAGTACTTTTAAACTTAAAACCAGCCGCTCTCTCCTACTGCCAATTCAAACTCCTATTACAAATCACTACAGCTGCGAATCAAACAATTGCCCGTCGGCGCAAGTGGTTAAAGTGTATTTTTTTCCCAAAAAATTGCATCTGAAAGACATGCGCAAATACAGTGTGACATAAAATATTGCAACAACCACCATTTTATTCTCTAGGGTCTTTGCTAAAAATATATATGTAATGTTTGGGGTTTCTAAGTAATTTTCTAAAAAAAAAATAATGATTTTAACTTGAAACCAACAAGTGTCAGAAAAATGTTTAGTCTTTAAAAGCGGTAGAATTTAGGAAGGACAAAGATAGTCAACTGACCGCACCACATCCCGTATTTGACCATAAAGTGGAAAAGAAGGCTGTATTAGCCTATAAGGGGATAGGGGAAAAAGAAGAGAAATATTCCTTTTTCCCCAGGGACTTTTAAGGTGCTTCTTAACTCAACAATTTAGACAATAAATTCCGTACCAATTATAAAAAATTATTATTTTTATTTGATAAAGATTAAAAACATCTGTGCCTCACATAGAAAGAATGAGACATAATTCTAAGAATGCTTAAACATGAACAATTTAACTTAAATTCATTCACTTTGTACAGTGCTACATAAAGCAACTACTTAAAGGTGCCATGACAATCTGCCGCTTACTCGACATGTTTCGCTCAAATGTGAGCTTCTTCAGGAGTGTTTAAAGGCAATGATTGTAGTGAACTCTGAATAATGAGAAAATGAGCAGAAATCAATACATCAATAGTTTAAATATATACAGAATGTAACCAAAGATATTGGATTTGGTTAATAGAATAGTACAGAACATTACACTATGTACACATAGGTTTGAAAACCAAACAATCCAAACAATTGTATATGAAAAGGATTTGAATTTGCATATCTTACCAAGCTGTAGTCCACCCGTGTAGCGTAAATGCCCGCATAGAATAGAGCTGCTGCCAACTTAAAAATGGGGGGTTCTCATAAAGGTGGGACCTCACTGTCATAGAGTGACCACAGGGGAATATAAAGTATTTGAAGAGGCCCTTTAAGAAATACAGATAGAATGTATATTAGATGAGGGATCGCATCAGATATCAATTTGATACCAATCACCTTTAATTTAAGGAATGTGTTACCTTCAGTAGAACCAATTGTGAATCCTGACCTGGAACATGAGAGTCTCACAGCCAGTGCAAATTCTATAAATGGAGATAAACACCAAGTTCTGATGACCTAATCCCTGGTAAAAGCACAATTAAATTGTCCTAAGGGAGCGATTCCCATTACAGCAGTTTTCTGAATAGAGAGAAAAAAAAGGAAATATAATAGAAGGACCATTAGAAATCAAAGAGCGCAGCACACTATCAGTGGTGACAAGGCTGCAAGAGAGCAACTTACTTTGGAGACATAGACACGGCACGTGGGCTTGAGGGGGCTTAACGCATCCTCTGTAGATAAGCACCGATACCAGAGCTGTGAGCGGTGTATAACCGCCTTTATATACCCCCATCTCGGCGGCGTCTGATTTCACCGCCTGGATGCGGACGTTCATTGAGATTGCCTGCGTCATGACGTGGGAGGGCGCAGCGGCGTCATTCTGACGTCAGCGGCGTTCATAACTCTTGGTGCGCATGTCTGAATGGTTTTAGAGCCTATAAAGCATGCAAGCGCCACCGGCGCCATCTTGGATAAGAGAAAAGATGAGGGAAAGGCAAATGTTTTCGCCTTAAAACAAAAAATATATATCAATCCAAGATTGCTGTTACTGTTCTAAAGCTTTAAAGGAGATGTTTCCTAAAGGATTATTAAAGGCTCCTAAAGGTAGTTGTCTAGTCTAAAGACCTAATCCTAACATGACCAGACTCAATTGTATAGGGCCACCATCGTGGGGGTGATTGGTTCTTCATCCCCAACGGTGGGTGCCCCGGGCGTCCGTGTGGTCTAGATTGACAGGGATGGCCCCAACCAGAGAATCTTTTAGAAAATTTTTTCCTTCAAACCAGTGAAGTGAAAACGGGAGCAAAAGTATATTAATGACTACAGCCTGCAAGATAGGCAACCAATCCAGTGGAAATCCGATGATATCACACACAACAATACAGTATACATGGTCATATTACATCTATTAATATCCGTTTTATACCACACACAAATACAGATAATACCAGCTCAATTTAGAGTTGGAAATATTGGATATAATAAATGACCTAGAAAAGAAAAAGGAAAAGAGGAAGAGGAAAAAAGGAGGGGGAGGGGAGGAAAAAGGGGGGGGGAGAAGGGGGGGGAGGAAAAGGGGAACAGAGGAAAGGCCAAGCTAGGGCTGATGATGCCACAGTTTTCAAAGGAAGGGCTTGAAACTGAACGCATCATTCATGCCCGGATATTTGAGGGCCGACAACTCGTGTATCCAGCGCGTCTCCTTTTGAAGGAGGAGCCTGTCATAGTTTCCCCCTCTATCTCCAGGAGGAATATGTTCCAGCGCAAAAAAATGTAGGCAATTAGTGTCAAAATTGTGATGTAGACCTACATGGCGACTAATCGGAGTCTCCATTCTTTTTTTTCCGTATCTCCCTGACGAGTTGTCGGCCCTCAAATATCCGGGCATGAATGATGCGTTCAGTTTCAAGCCCTTCCTTTGAAAACTGTGGCATCATCAGCCCTAGCTTGGCCTTTCCTCTGTTCCCCTTTCCCCCCCCCCTTCCCCCCCCCTTTTTCCTCCCCTCCCCCTCCTTTTTTCCTCTTCCTCTTTTCCTTTTTCTTTTCTAGGTCATTTATTATTGTGCTCCTTCATTGGTGTCTTTGGGAGGAATTGTTCCCCTTTATTTTTATTTTTGGGAGGAATTGTGCCCTTCATTGGTGTCTTTGGGAAGAATTGTGCCCTTCATTGGTGTCTTTGGGAGGAATTGTGCCCCTTCATTGGTGTCTTTGGGAGGAATTGTGATCTTCATTGGTGTCTTTGGGAGGAATTGTGCCCCTTCATTGGTGTCTTTGAGAAGAATTGTGCCCTTCATTGGTGTCTTTGGGAAGAATTGTGCCCCTTCATTGGTGTCTTTGGGAAGAATGGTGCCCTACATTGGTGTCTTTGGGAGGAATTGTGCCCCATCATTGGTGTCTTTGGGAGGAATTGTGCCCCATCATTGGTGTCTTTGGGAAGAATTGTACCCCTTCATTGGTGTCTTTGGGAGGATTTGTGCCCTTCATTGGTGTCTTTGGGAGGAATTGTGCCCTTCATTGGTGTCTTTGGGAGGATTTTTGCCCCATCATTGGTGTCTTTGGGAGGAATTGTGCCCCATCATTGGTGTCTTTGGGAGGAATTGTGCCCTTCATTGGTGTCTTTGGGAGGAATTGTGCCCCTTCATTGGTGTCTTTGGGAGGAATTGTGCCCTTCATTGGTATCTTTGGGAGGAATTGTGCCCTTCATTGGTGTCTTTGGGAGGAATAGTGCCCCATTATTGGTGTCTTTGGGAGGAATTTTGCCCCTTCATTTGGTGTCTTTGGGAGGAATTGTGCCCCATCATTGGTGTATTTGTGAAGAATTGTGCCCCTTCATTAGTGTCTTTGGGAAGAATTGTGCCCTTCATTGGTGTGTTTGGGAAGAATTGTGCCCTTCATTGGTGTCTTTGGGAAGAATTGTGCCCTTCATTGGTGTCTTTGGGAATAATTGTGCCCTTCATTGGTGTCTTTGGGAAGAATTGTGCCCTTCATTTGTGTCTTTGGGAAGAATTGTGCCCTTCATTAGTGTCTTTGGGAAGAATTGTCCCCTTAATTGGTGTCTTTGGGAGGAATTGTGCCCCATCATTGGTGTCTTTGGGAGTAATTGTGCCCCATCATTGGTGTCTTTGGGAAGAATTGTGCCCTTCATTGGTGTCTATGGGAGGAATTGTGCCCCATCATTGGTGTCTTTGGGAAGAATTGTGCCCCTTCATTGGTGTCTTTGGGAAGAATTGTACTCCTTCATTGGTGTCTTTGGGAGGAATTGTGCCCCATCATTGGTTTCTTTGGGAAGAATTGTACCCCTTCATTGGAGTCTTTGGGAAGAATTGTGCCCTTCATTGGTGTCTTTGGGAAGAATTGTGCTCCTTCATTGGTGTCTTTGGGAGGAATTGTGCCCCTTTATTTTTATTTTTGGGAGGAATTGTGCCCTTCATTGGTGTCTTTGGGAAGAATTGTGCCCTTCATTGGTGTCTTTGGGAGGAATTGTGCCCCTTCATTGGTGTCTTTGGGAGGAATTGTGATCTTCATTGGTGTCTTTGGGAGGAATTGTGCCCCTTCATTGCTGTCTTTGGGAAGAATTGTGCCCTTCATTGGTGTCTTTGGGAAGAATTATGCCCCTTCATTGGTGTCTTTGGGAAGAATTGTGCCCTTCATTGGTGTCTTTGGGAAGAATTGTGCCCCTTCATTGGTGTCTTTGGGAAGAATTGTGCCCTTCATTGGTGTCTTTGGGAAGAATTGTGCCCTTCATTGGTGTCTTTTGGAAGAATTGTGCCCTTCATTGGTGTCTTTGGGAAGAATTGTGCCTCTTCATTGGTGTCTTTGGGGAGAATTGTGCCCTTCATTGGTGTCTTTGGGAAGAATTGTGCCCTTCATTGGTGTATTTTGGAAGAATTTTGCCCCTTCATTTGGTGTCTTTGGGAGGATTTGTGCCCCATCATTGGTGTATTTGTGAAGAATTGTGCCCCTTCATTGGTGTCTTTGGGAAGAATTGTGCCCTTCATTGGTGTCTTTGGGAAGAATTGTGCCCTTCATTGGTGTCTTTGGGAAGAATTGTGCCCTTCATTTTTGTCTTTGGGAAGAATTGTGCCCTTCATTGGTGTCTTTGGGAAGAATTGTGCCCTTCGTTGGTGTCTTTGGGAAGAATTGTGCCCTTCATTGGTGTCTTTGGGAGGAATTGTGCCCCATCATTGGTGTCTTTGGGAAGAATTGTGCCCCTTCATTGGTGTCTTTGGGAAGAATTGTGCTCCTTCATTGGTGTCTTTGGGAGGAATTGTGCCCCATCATTGGTTTCTTTGGGAAGAATTGTACCCCTTCATTGGAGTCTTTGGGAAGAATTGTGCCCTTCATTGGTGTCTTTGGGAAGAATTGTGCTCCTTCATTGGTGTCTTTGGGAGGAATTGTGCCCCTTTATTTTTATCTTTGGGAGGAATTGTGCCCTTCATTGGTGTCTTTGGGAAGAATTGTGCCCTTCATTGGTGTCTTTGGGAGGAATTGTGCCCCTTCATTGGTGTCTTTGGGAGGAATTGTGATCTTCATTGGTGTCTTTGGGAGGAATTGTGCCCCTTCATTGCTGTCTTTGGGAAGAATTGTGCCCTTCATTGGTGTCTTTGGGAAGAATTATGCCCCTTCATTGGTGTCTTTGGGAAGAATTGTGCCCTTCATTGGTGTCTTTGGGAAGAATTGTGCCCCTTCATTGGTGTCTTTGGGAAGAATTGTGCCCTTCATTGGTGTCTTTGGGAAGAATTGTGCCCTTCATTGGTGTCTTTTGGAAGAATTGTGCCCTTCATTGGTGTCTTTGGGAAGAATTGTGCCCCTTCATTGGTGTCTTTGGGGAGAATTGTGCCCTTCATTGGTGTCTTTGGGAAGAATTGTGCCCTTCATTGGTGTCTTTTGGAAGAATTTTGCCCCTTCATTTGGTGTCTTTGGGAGGATTTGTGCCCCATCATTGGTGTATTTGTGAAGAATTGTGCCCCTTCATTGGTGTCTTTGGGAAGAATTGTGCCCTTCATTGGTGTCTTTGGGAAGAATTGTGCCCTTCATTGGTGTCTTTGGGAAGAATTGTGCCCTTCATTTTTGTCTTTGGGAAGAATTGTGCCCTTCATTGGTGTCTTTGGGAAGAATTGTGCCCTTCGTTGGTGTCTTTGGGAAGAATTGTGCCCTTCATTGGTGTCTTTGAGAAGAATTGTGCCCCTTCATTTTTGTCTTTATGAAGAATTGTGCCCTTCATTGGTGTCTTTGGGAAGAATTGTGCCCTTCATTGGTGTCTTTGGGAAGAATTGTGCTAATTCATTGGTGTCTTTGGGAGGAATTGTTCCCCTTTATTTTTATTTTTGTGTGGAATTGTGCCCTTCATTGGTGTCTTTGGGAAGAATTGTGCCCTTCATTGGTGTCTTTGGGAGGAAATGTGCCCCTTCATTGGTGTCTTTGAGAAGAATTGTGCCCTTCATTGGTGTCTTTGGGAAGAATTGTGCCCCTTCATTGGTGTCTTTGGGAAGAATTGTGCCCTTCATTGGTGTCTTTGGGAGGAATTGTGCCCCATCATTGGTGTCTTTGGGAGAAATTGTGCCCCATCATTGGTGTCTTTGGGAAGAATTGTACCCCTTCATTGGTGTCTTTTGGAAGAATTGTGCCCTTCATTGTTGTGTTTGGGAAGAATTGTGCCCCTTCATTGGTGTCTTTGGGAAGAATTGTGCCCTTCATTGGTGTATTTGGGAAGAATTGTGCCCTTCATTGGTGTCTTCTGGAAGAATTGTGCCCTTCATTGGTGTCTTTGGGAAGAATTGTGCCCCTTCATTGGTGTCTTTGGGAATAATTGTGCCCTTCATTTTTGTCTTTGGGAAGAATTGTGCCCTTCATTGGTGTCTTTGGGAAGAATTGTGCCCCTTCATTGGTGTCTTTGGGAAGAATTGTGCCCTTCATTGGTGTCTTTGGGAAGAATTGTGCCCTTAATTGGCGTCTTGGGGAGGAATATTGCCCCATCATTGGTGTCTTTGGGAGTAATTGTGCCCCATCATTGGTGTCTTTGGGAAGAATTGTGCCCTTCATTTGTGTCTTTGGGAGGAATTGTGCCCCATCATTGGTGTATTTGGGAAGAATTGTGCCCCTTCATTGGTGTCTTTGGGAGGAATTGTGCCCCTTTATTGGTGTCTTTGGGAGGAATTGTGCCCTTCATTGGTGTCTTTGGGAGGAAATGTGCCCCTTCATTGGTGTCTTTGGGAGGAATTGTGCCCTTCATTTGTGTCTTTGAGAAGAATTGTGCCCCTTCATTTTTGTCTTTATGAAGAATTGTGCCCTTCATTGGTGTCTGTGGGAAGAATTGTGCCCTTCATTGGTGTCTTTGGGAATAATTGTGCCCTTCATTGTTGTCTTTGGGAAGAATTGTGCCCTTCATTGGTGTCTTTGGGAAGAATTGTGCCCTTCATTGGTGTCTTTGGGAAGAATTGTGCCCTTAATTGTTGTCTTGGGGAGGAATATTGCCCCATCATTGGTGTCTTTGGGAGTAATTGTGCCCCATCATTGGTGTCTTTGGGAAGAATTGTGCCCTTCATTGGTGTCTTTGGGAGGAAATGTGCCCCATCATTGGTGTCTTTGGGAAGAATTGTGCCCCTTCATTGGTGTCTTTGGGTGGAATTGTGCCCCTTTATTGGTGTCTTTGGGATGAATTGTGCCCCTTCATTGGTGTCTTTGGGAGGAATTGTGCCCTTCATTGGTGTCTTTGGGAGGAAATGTGCCCCTTCATTGGTGTCTTTGGGAGGAATTGTGCCCTTCATTGGTGTCTTTGGGAAGAATTGTGCTCCTTCATTGGTGTCTTTGGGAGGAATTGTTCCCTTTTATTTTTATTTTTGGGAGGAATTGTGCCCCATCATTGGTGTCTTTGGGAGGAATTGTGCCCCTTCATTGGTGTCTTTGAGAAGAATTGTGCCCTTCATTGGTGTCTTTGGGAAGAATTGTGCACCATCATTGGTGTCTTTGGGAAGAATTGTGCCCCTTCATTGGTGTCTTTGGGAAGAATTGTGCTCCTTCATTGGTGTCTTTGGGAGGAATTGTGCCCCATCATTGGTTTCTTTGGGAAGAATTGTACCCCTTCATTGGTGTCTTTGGGAAAAATTGTGCCCTTCATTGGTGTCTTTGGGAAGAATTGTGCTCCTTCATTGGTGTCTTTGGGAGGAATTGTGCCCCTTCATTGGTGTCTTTGGGAGGAATTGTGATCTTCATTGGTGTCTTTGGGAGGAATTGTGCCCCTTCATTGCTGTCTTTGGGAAGAATTGTGCCCTTCATTGGTGTCTTTGGGAAGAACTGTGCCCCTTCATTGGTGTCTTTGGGAAGAATTGTGCCCTTCATTGGTGTCTTTGGGAAGAATTGTGCCCCTTCATTGGTGTCTTTGGGAAGAATTGTGCCCTTCATTGGTGTCTTTGGGAAGAATTGTGCCCTTCATTGGAGTCTTTGGGAAGAATTGTGCCCTTCATTGGTGTCTTTGGGAAGAATTGTGCCCCTTCATTGGTGTCTTTGGGAAGAATTGTGCCCTTCATTGGTGTCTTTGGGAAGAATTGTGCCCTTCTTTGGTGTCTTTTGGAAGAATTTTGCCCCTTCATTTGGTGTCTTTGGAAGGAATTGTGCCCCATCATTGGTGTATTTGTGAAGAATTGTGCCCCTTCATTGGTGTCTTTGGGAAGAATTGTGCCCTTCATTGGTGTCTTTGGGAAGAATTGTGCCCTTCATTGGTGTCTTTGGGAAGAATTGTGCCCTTCATTGGTGTCTTTGGGAATAATTGTGCCCTTCGTTGGTGTCTTTGGGAAGAATTGTGCCCTTCATTGGTGTCTTTGGGAAGAACTGTGCCCTTCATTGGTGTCTTTGGGAAGAATTGTGCCCTTAATTGGTGTCTTGGGGAGGAATATTGCCCCATCATTGGTGTCTTTGGGAGTAATTGTGCCCCACATTGGTGTCTTTGGGAAGAATTGTGCCCTTCATTGGTGTCGTTGGGAGGAATTGTGCCCCAACATTGGTGTCTTTGGGAAGAATTGTGCCCCTTCATTGGTGTCTTTGGGAGGAATTGTGCCGCTTTATTGGTGTCTTTGGGAGGAATTGTGCCCTTCATTGGTGTCTTTGGGAGGAAATGTGCCCCTTCATTGGTGTCTTTGGGAGGAATTGTGCCCTTCATTGGTGTCTTTGAGAAGAATTGTGCCCCTTCATTTTTGTCTTTATGAAGAATTGTGCCCTTCATTGGTGTCTTTGGGAAGAATTGTGCCCTTCATTGGTTTCTTTGGGAAGAATTGTGCTCCTTCATTGGTGTCTTTGGGAGGAATTGTGCCCTTCATTGGTGTCTTTGGGAAGAATTGTGCCCTTCATTGGTGTCTTTGGGAGGAATTGTGCCCCTTCATTGGTGTCTTTGGGAGGAATTGTGATCTTCATTGGTGTCTTTGGGAGGAATTGTGCCCCTTCATTGGTGTCTTTGAGAAGAATTGTGCCCTTCATTGGTGTCTTTTGGAAGAATTTTGCCCCTTCATTTGGTGTCTTTGGAAGGAATTGTGCCCCATCATTGGTGTATTTGTGAAGAATTGTGCCCCTTCATTGGTATCTTTGGGAAGAATTGTGCCCTTCATTGGTGTCTTTGGGAAGAATTGTGCCCTTCATTGGTGTCTTTGGGAAGAATTGTGCCCTTCATTGGTGTCTTTGGGAAGAATTGTGCCCTTCATTGGTGTCTTTGGGAATAATTGTGCCCTTCGTTGGTGTCTTTGGGAAGAATTGTGCCCTTCATTGGTGTCTTTGGGAGAATTGTGCCCTTCATTGGTGTCTTTGGGAAGAATTGTGCCCTTAATTGGTGTCTTGGGGAGGAATATTGCCCCATCATTGGTGTCTTTGGGAGTAATTGTGCCCCACATTGGTGTCTTTGGGAAGAATTGTGCCCTTCATTGGTGTCGTTGGGAGGAATTGTGCCCCAACATTGGTGTCTTTGGGAAGAATTGTGCCCCTTCATTGGTGTCTTTGGGAGGAATTGTGCCGCTTTATTGGTGTCTTTGGGAGGAATTGTGCCCTTCATTGGTGTCTTTGGGAGGAAATGTGCCCCTTCATTGGTGTCTTTGGGAGGAATTGTGCCCTTCATTGGTGTCTTTGAGAAGAATTGTGCCCCTTCATTTTTGTCTTTATGAAGAATTGTGCCCTTCATTGGTGTCTTTGGGAAGAAGTGTGCCCTTCATTGGTTTCTTTGGGAAGAATTGTGCTCCTTCATTGCTGTCTTTGGGAGGAATTGTGCCCTTCATTGGTGTCTTTGGGAAGAATTGTGCCCTTCATTGGTGTCTTTGGGAGGAATTGTGCCCCTTCATTGGTGTCTTTGGGAGGAATTGTGATCTTCATTGGTGTCTTTGGGAGGAATTGTGCCCCTTCATTGGTGTCTTTGAGAAGAATTGTGCCCTTCATTGGTGTCTTTGGGAAGAATTGTGCACCTTCATTGGTGTCTTTGGGAAGAATTGTGCCCTTCATTGGTGTCTTTGGGAGGAATTGTGCCCCATCATTGGTGTCTTTGGGAGGAATTGTGCCCCATCATTGGTGTCTTTGGGAAGAATTGTACCCCTTCATTGGTTTCTTTGGGAGGATTTGTGCCCTTCATTGGTGTCTTTGGGAGGAATTGTGCCCTTCATTGTTGTCTTTGGGAGGATTTTAGCCCCATCATTGGTGTCTTTGGGAGGAAATGTGCCCCATCATTGGTGTCTTTGGGAGGAATTGTGCCCTTCATTGGTGTCTTTGGGAGGAATTGTGCCCCTTCATTGGTGTCTTTGGGAGGAATTGTGTCCTTCATTTGTATCTTTGGGAGGAATTGTGCCCTTCATTGGTGTCTTTGGGAGGATTTGTGCCCTTCATTGGTGTCTTTGGGAGGATTTGTGCCCCTCTATTGGTGTCTTTGGGAGGAATTGTGCCCCTTCATTGGTGTCTTTGAGAGGAATTGTGCCCTTCATTGGTGTCTTTGGGAGGAAATGTGCCCCTTCATTGGTGTCTTTGGGAGGAATTGTGCCCCTTCATTGGTGTCTTTTTGAGGAATTGTGCCCTTCATTCGTGTCTTTGGGAAGAATTGTGCCCTTCATTGGTGTCTTTGAGAAGAATTGTGCCCCTTCATTTTTGTCTTTATGAAGAATTGTGCCCTTCATTCGTGTCTTTGGCAAGAATTGTGCCCTTCATTGGTGTCTTTGGGAAGAATTGTGCCCCTTCATTGGTGTCTTTGGGAGGAATTGTGCCCCTTCATTGGTGTCTTTGGGAGGAATTGTGCCCTTCATTTGTGTCTTTGGGAGAAATTGTGCCCTTCTTTGGTGTCTTTGGGAAGAATTGTGGCCTTCATTGGTGTCTTTGGGAGGAATTGTGCCCTTCATTGGTGTCTTTGGGAGGAATTGTGCCCTTCATTGGTGTCTTTGGGAAGAATTGTGCCCTTCATTGGTGTCTTTGGGATTAATTGTGCCCCATCATTGGTGTCTTTGGGAGGAATTGTGCCCCATCATTAATGTCTTTGGGAAGAATTGTACCCCTTCATTGGTGTCTTTGGGAAGAATTGTGCCCTTCATTGGTGTCTTTGGGAAGAATTGTGCTCCTTCATTGGTGTCTTTGGGAGGAATTATGCCCCTTTATTTTTATTTTTGGGAGGAATTGTGCCCTTCATTGGTGTCTTTGGGAAGAATTGTGCCCTTCATTGGTGTCTTTGGGAAGAATTGTGCCCCTTCATTGGTGTCTTTGGGAGGAATTGTGATCTTCATTGGTGTCTTTGGGAGGAATTGTGCCCCTTTATTGGTGTCTTTGGGAAGAATTGTGCCCTTCATTGGTGTCTTTGGGAAGAATTGTGCCCTTCATTGGTGTCTTTGGGAAGAATTGTGCCCTTCATTGGTGTCTTTGGGAAGAATTGTGCCCCTTCATTGGTGTCTTTGGGAGGAATTGTGATCTTCATTGCTGTCTTTGGGAGGAATTGTGCCCCTTTATTGGTGTCTTTGGGAAGAATTGTGCCCTTCATTGGTGTCTTTGGGAAGAATTGTGCCCTTCATTGGTGTCTTTGGGAAGAATTGTGCCTTTCTTTGGTGTCTTTGGGAAGAATTGTGCCCTTCATTGGTGTCTTTGGGAAGAATTGTGCCCTTCATTGGTGTCTTTGGGAAGAATTGTGCCCTTCATTAGTGTCTTTGGGAAGAATTGTGCCCCTTCATTGGTGTCTTTGGGAAGAATTGTGCCCTTCATTGGTGTCTTTGGGAAGAATTGTGCCCTTCATTGGTGTCTTTTGGAAGAATTTTGCCCCTTCATTTGGTGTCTTTGGGAGGAATTGTGCCCCATCATTGGCGTATTTGTGAAGAATTGTGCCCCTTCATTGGTGTCTTTGGGAATAATTGTGCCCTTCGTTGGTGTCTTTGGGAAGAATTGTGCCCTTCATTGGTGTCTTTGGGAAGAATTGTGCCCTTCATTGGTGTCTTTGGGAAGAATTGTGCCCTTAATTGGTGTCTTGGGGAGGAATATTGCCCCATCATTGGTGTCTTTGGGAGTAATTGTGCCCCACATTGGTATCTTTGGGAAGAATTGTGCCCTTCATTGGTGTCGTTGGGAGGAATTGTGCCCCAACATTGGTGTCTTTGGGAAGAATTGTGCCCCTTCATTGGTGTCTTTGGGAGGAATTGTGCCGCTTTATTGGTGTCTTTGGGAGGAATTGTGCCCTTCATTGGTGTCTTTGGGAGGAAATGTGCCCCTTCATTGGTGTCTTTGGGAGGAATTGTGCCCTTCATTGGTGTCTTTGAGAAGAATTGTGCCCCTTCATTTTTGTCTTCATGAAGAATTGTGCCCTTCATTGGTGTCTTTGGGAAGAATTGTGCCCTTCATTGGTTTCTTTGGGAAGAATTGTGCTCCTTCATTGGTGTCTTTGGGAGGAATTGTGCCCTTCATTGGTGTCTTTGGGAAGAATTGTGCCCTTCATTGGTGTCTTTGTGAGGAATTGTGCCCCTTCATTGGTGTCTTTGGGAGGAATTGTGATCTTCATTGGTGTCTTTGGGAAGAATTGTGCCCCTTCATTGGTGTCTTTGGGAGGAATTGTGATCTTCATTGGTGTCTTTGGGAGGAATTGTGCCCCTTTATTGGTGTCTTTGGGAAGAATTGTGCCCTTCATTGGTGTCTTTGGGAAGAATTGTGCCCCTTCATTGGTGTCTTTGGGAGGAATTGTGATCTTCATTGGTGTCTTTGGGAGGAATTGTGCCCCTTTATTGGTGTCTTTGGGAAGAATTGTGCCCTTCATTGGTGTCTTTGTGAGGAATTGTGCCCCATCATTGGTGTCTTTGGGAGGAATTGTGCCCCATCATTAATGTCTTTGGGAAGAATTGTACCCCTTCATTGGTGTCTTTGGGAAGAATTGTGCCCTTCATTGGTGTCTTTGGGAAGAATTGTGCTCCTTCATTGGTGTCTTTGGGAGGAATTATGCCCCTTTATTTTTATTTTTGGGAGGAATTGTGCCCTTCATTGGTGTCTTTGGGAAGAATTGTGCCCTTCATTGGTGTCTTTGGGAAGAATTGTGCCCCTTCATTGGTGTCTTTGGGAGGAATTGTGATCTTCATTGGTGTCTTTGGGAGGAATTGTGCCCCTTTATTGGTGTCTTTGGGAAGAATTGTGCCCTTCATTGGTGTCTTTGGGAAGAATTGTGCCCTTCATTGGTGTCTTTGGGAAGAATTGTGCCCTTCATTGGTGTCTTTGGGAAGAATTGTGCCCCTTCATTGGTGTCTTTGGGAGGAATTGTGATCTTCATTGCTGTCTTTGGGAGGAATTGTGCCCCTTTATTGGTGTCTTTGGGAAGAATTGTGCCCTTCATTGGTGTCTTTGGGAAGAATTGTGCCCTTCATTGGTGTCTTTGGGAAGAATTGTGCCTTTCATTGGTGTCTTTGGGAAGAATTGTGCCCTTCATTGGTGTCTTTGGGAAGAATTGTGCCCTTCATTGGTGTCTTTGGGAAGAATTGTGCCCTTCATTAGTGTCTTTGGGAAGAATTGTGCCCCTTCATTGGTGTCTTTGGGAAGAATTGTGCCCTTCATTGGTGTCTTTGGGAAGAATTGTGCCCTTCATTGGTGTCTTTTGGAAGAATTTTGCCCCTTCATTTGGTGTCTTTGGGAGGAATTGTGCCCCATCATTGGCGTATTTGTGAAGAATTGTGCCCCTTCATTGGTGTCTTTGGGAATAATTGTGCCCTTCGTTGGTGTCTTTGGGAAGAATTGTGCCCTTCATTGGTGTCTTTGGGAAGAATTGTGCCCTTCATTGGTGTCTTTGGGAAGAATTGTGCCCTTAATTGGTGTCTTGGGGAGGAATATTGCCCCATCATTGGTGTCTTTGGGAGTAATTGTGCCCCACATTGGTATCTTTGGGAAGAATTGTGCCCTTCATTGGTGTCGTTGGGAGGAATTGTGCCCCAACATTGGTGTCTTTGGGAAGAATTGTGCCCCTTCATTGGTGTCTTTGGGAGGAATTGTGCCGCTTTATTGGTGTCTTTGGGAGGAATTGTGCCCTTCATTGGTGTCTTTGGGAGGAAATGTGCCCCTTCATTGGTGTCTTTGGGAGGAATTGTGCCCTTCATTGGTGTCTTTGAGAAGAATTGTGCCCCTTCATTTTTGTCTTTATGAAGAATTGTGCCCTTCATTGGTGTCTTTGGGAAGAATTGTGCCCTTCATTGGTTTCTTTGGGAAGAATTGTGCTCCTTCATTGGTGTCTTTGGGAGGAATTGTGCCCTTCATTGGTGTCTTTGGGAAGAATTGTGCCCTTCATTGGTGTCTTTGTGAGGAATTGTGCCCCTTCATTGGTGTCTTTGGGAGGAATTGTGATCTTCATTTTTGTCTTTGGGAGGAATTGTGCCCCTTCATTGGTGTCTTTGAGAAGAATTGTGCCCTTCATTGGTGTCTTTGGGAAGAATGGTGCACCTTCATTGGTGTCTTTGGGAAGAATTGTGCCCTTCATTGGTGTCTTTGGGAGGAATTGTGCCCCATCATTGGTGTCTTTGGGAGGAATTGTGCCCCATCATTGGTGTCTTTGGGAAGAATTTTACCCCTTCATTGGTTTCTTTGGGAGGATTTGTGCCCTTCATTGGTGTCTTTGGGAGGAATTGTGCCCTTCATTGTTGTCTTTGGGAGGATTTTAGCCCCATCAATGGTGTCTTTGGGAGGAAATGTGCCCCATCATTTGTGTCTTTGGGAGGAATTGTGCCCTTCATTGGTGTCTTTGGGAGGAATTGTGCCCCTTCATTGGTGTCTTTGGGAGGAATTGTGTCCTTCATTTGTATCTTTGGGAGGAATTGTGCCCTTCATTGGTGTCTTTGGGAGGATTTGTGCCCCTTTATTGGTGTCTTTGGGAGGAATTGTGCCCCTTCATTGGTGTCTTTGAGAGGAATTGTGCCCTTCATTGGTGTCTTTGGGAGGAAATGTGCCCCTTCATTGGTGTCTTTGGGAGGAATTGTGCCCCTTCATTGGTGTCTTTTTGAGGAATTGTGCCCTTCATTCGTGTCTTTGGGAAGAATTGTGCCCTTCATTGGTGTCTTTGAGAAGAATTGTGCCCCTTCATTTTTGTCTTTATGAAGAATTGTGCCCTTCATTGGTGTCTTTGGCAAGAATTGTGCCCTTCATTGGTGTCTTTGGGAGGAATTGTGCCCCATCATTGGTGTCTTTGGGAGGAATTGTGCCCCATCATTGGTGTCTTTGGGAAGAATTGTACCCCTTCATTGGTGTCTTTGGGAAGAATTGTGCCCTTCATTCGTGTCTTTGGGAAGAATTGTGCCCTTCATTGGTGTCTTTGAGAAGAATTGTGCCCCTTCATTTTTGTCTTTATGAAGAATTGTGCCCTTCATTGGTGTCTTTGGCAAGAATTGTGCCCTTCATTGGTGTCTTTGGGAGGAATTGTGCCCCATCATTGGTGTCTTTGGGAGGAATTGTGCCCCATCATTGGTGTCTTTGGGAAGAATTGTACCCCTTCATTGGTGTCTTTGGGAAGAATTGTGCCCTTCATTGGTGTCTTTGGGAAGAATTGTGCTCCTTCATTGGTGTCTTTGGGAGGAATTATGCCCCTTTATTTTTATTTTTGGGAGGAATTGTGCCCTTCATTGGTGTCTTTGGGAAGAATTGTGCCCTTCATTGGTGTCTTTGGGAAGAATTGTGCCCCTTCATTGGTGTCTTTGGGAGGAATTGTGATCTTCATTGGTGTCTTTGGGAGGAATTGTGCCCCTTTATTGGTGTCTTTGGGAAGAATTGTGCCCTTCATTGGTGTCTTTGGGAAGAATTGTGCCCTTCATTGGTGTCTTTGGGAAGAATTGTGCCCTTCATTGGTGTCTTTGGGAAGAATTGTGCCCCTTCATTGGTGTCTTTGGGAGGAATTGTGATCTTCATTGCTGTCTTTGGGAGGAATTGTGCCCCTTTATTGGTGTCTTTGGGAAGAATTGTGCCCTTCATTGGTGTCTTTGGGAAGAATTGTGCCTTTCATTGGTGTCTTTGGGAAGAATTGTGCCCTTCATTGGTGTCTTTGGGAAGAATTGTGCCCTTCATTAGTGTCTTTGGGAAGAATTGTGCCCCTTCATTGGTGCCTTTGGGAAGAATTGTGCCCTTCATTAGTGTCTTTGGGAAGAATTGTGCCCCATCATTGGTGTCTTTGGGAGGAATTGTGCCCCATCATTGGTGTCTTTGGGAAGAATTGTACCCCTTCATTGGTGTCTTTGGGAAGAATTGTGCCCTTCATTCGTGTCTTTGGGAAGAATTGTGCCCTTCATTGGTGTCTTTGAGAAGAATTGTGCCCCTTCATTTTTGTCTTTATGAAGAATTGTGCCCTTCATTGGTGTCTTTGGCAAGAATTGTGCCCTTCATTGGTGTCTTTGGGAGGAATTGTGCCCCATCATTGGTGTCTTTGGGAGGAATTGTGCCCCATCATTGGTGTCTTTGGGAAGAATTGTACCCCTTCATTGGTGTCTTTGGGAAGAATTGTGCCCTTCATTGGTGTCTTTGGGAAGAATTGTGCTCGTTCATTGGTGTCTTTGGGAGGAATTATGCCCCTTTATTTTTATTTTTGGGAGGAATTGTGCCCTTCATTGGTGTCTTTGGGAAGAATTGTGCCCTTCATTGGTGTCTTTGGGAAGAATTGTGCCCCTTCATTGGTGTCTTTGGGAGGAATTGTGATCTTCATTGGTGTCTTTGGGAGGAATTGTGCCCCTTTATTGGTGTCTTTGGGAAGAATTGTGCCCTTCATTGGTGTCTTTGGGAAGAATTGTGCCCTTCATTGGTGTCTTTGGGAAGAATTGTGCCCTTCATTGGTGTCTTTGGGAAGAATTGTGCCCCTTCATTGGTGTCTTTGGGAGGAATTGTGATCTTCATTGCTGTCTTTGGGAGGAATTGTGCCCCTTTATTGGTGTCTTTGGGAAGAATTGTGCCCTTCATTGGTGTCTTTGGGAAGAATTGTGCCCTTCATTGGTGTCTTTGGGAAGAATTGTGCCTTTCATTGGTGTCTTTGGGAAGAATTGTGCCCTTCATTGGTGTCTTTGGGAAGAATTGTGCCCTTCATTAGTGTCTTTGGGAAGAATTGTGCCCCTTCATTGGTGTCTTTGGGAAGAATTGTGCCCTTCATTGGTGTCTTTGGGAAGAATTGTGCCCTTCATTGGTGTCTTTTGGAAGAATTTTGCCCCTTCATTTGGTGTCTTTGGGAGGAATTGTGCCCCATCATTGGCGTATTTGTGAAGAATTGTGCCCCTTCATTGGTGTCTTTGGGAGGAATTGTGCCCCATCATTGGTGTCTTTGGGAAGAATTGTGCCCTTCATTGGTGTCTTTGGGAAGAATTGTGCCCTTCATTGGTGTCTTTGGGAAGAATTGTGCCCCTTCATTGGTGTCTTTGGGAAGAATTGTGCCCTTCATTGGTGTCTTTGGGAAGAATTGTACCCTTCATTGGTGTCTTTGGGAAAAATTGTGCCCTTCATTGGTGTCTTTGGGAGGAATTGTGCCCCATCATTGGTGTCTTTTGGAGGAATGATGGATGAGGAGCAGCCCTTGAAGACAAAGGAAAGAAGACGCCGGTGCCGCGGAGGAAGATGCCGGACGAGAACACCGGAGGAAGAACCAGAAGAAGAAGAAGATGGAGGAAGAAACAGAAGGAAGATAGAAGATAGAAGATAGAGGAAAGAAGATGGAAGAAAGAAGCATTTAAATAAAGGAATTGTCAAAAACTGTCTCTTGTCATTTTTAACATTTTTGACACTTTTTTTTGTGAAATGGTAGGGGTATTTTTGTACTCCATTACCATTTCACACAGGGGGGAGGGCCGGGATCTGGGGGTCCCCTAGTTAAAGGGGGCTTCCAGATTCCGATAAGCCCCCCCCTCCCGCAGACCCCCACAACCACCGGGCAAGGGTTGTGGGGATGAGGCCCTTGTCCCCATCAACATGGGGACAAGGTGTTTTGGGGGCTACCCCAAAGCACCCTCCCAATGTTGAGGGCATGTGGCCTGGTATGGTTCAGGAGGGGGGGACGCTCTCTCGTCCCCCCCCTGCCAGGTTGTGTGCCGCGAGTAGTAAATGACTTTTTTCCTTTGAAATGTCATTTTGCTGTAAGACTGTTCTAAACACGGGAAACATGCGCCCCTTTACAGGCATACTATAGACACCCCCCAGATATGAAATTTAAAGGAATATTACACTTTTATTGTTTCACTTTAAGCATTATTAAAATCACTGCTCCTGAAAAAACTGCAGTTTTTAAAACTTTTTTTTGCATTGATCCATGTTCCTTGGGGCAGGACCCAGGTCCCCAACCACTTTTTATGACAATAACTTGCATATCAGCCTTTAAAATTAGCACTTTTGGTTTCTCCCATAGACTTTTAAAGGGTGTTCCGCTGCTTTCGAATTTGCGTCCCAAATTGTTCGCTGTTCGGTGAACTGGCGAACAGCCGATGTTTGAGTTTGAGATGTTTGAACATGAGTTCGACTCGAACTTGAAGCTCATCCCTAGTCACGAAGAAACTTTTCTACTTTAAAGATTGTTTATGGATATTTTCACGCACGGACTTATGTTTAGCGTATGATTGATTGATCCTATATATACAGTATCTCACAAAAGTGAGTACACCCCTCACATTTTTGTAATTATTTTATTCTTTTCATGTGACAACACTGAAGAAATGACACTTTGCTACAATGTGAAGTAGTGAGTGTACAGCTTGTATAACAGTGTAAATTTGCTGTCCCCTCAAAATAACTCAACACACAGCCATTAATGTCTAAACCGCTGGCAACAAAAGTGAGTACACCCCTAAGTGAAAATGACCAAATTGGGCCAAAGTGTCAATATTTTGTGTGGCCACCATTATTTTTCAGCACTGCCTTAACCCTCTTGGGCATGTAGGTCACCAGAGCATCACAGGTTGCCACTGGAGTTCTCTTCCACTCCTCCATGACAACATCACGGAGCTGGTGGATGTTAAATACCTTGCGCTCCTCCTCCTTCCGTTTGAGGATGCCCCACAGATGCTCAATAGGGTTTAGGTCTGGAGACATGCTTGGCCAGTCCATCACCTTTACCCTCAGCTTTTTTAGCAAGGCATCTCGGAGGTGTGTTTTGGGTCGTTATGTTAGAATACTGCTCTGAGGTCCAGTCTTCCGAAGGGAGGGGATCATCTTCTGATTCAGTATGTCACAGTACATGTTGGCATTCATGGTTCCCTCAATGAACTGTAGCTCCCCAGTGCCGGCAGCACTCATGCAGCCCCAGACCATGACACTCCCACCACCATGCTTGATTGTAGGCAAGATACACTTGTCTTTGTACTCCTCACCTGGTTGCCACCAAACTTGCTTGACACCATCTGAACCAAATAAGCTTATCTTGGTCTCATCAGACCACAGGACATGGTTCCAGTAATCCAGTAATCCATGTCCTTAGTCTGGTTGTCTTCAGCAAACTGTTTGTGGGCTTTCTTGTGCATCATCTTTAGAAGAGGCTTCCTTCTGCGACGACAGCCATGCAAAACAATTTGATGCAGTGTGCAGTGTATGGTCTGAGCACTGATTTCTTTGGTTGACCATGCAAGGCCTGTTCTCAGTGGAACCTGTCCTGGTAAACTGTTGTATGGTCTTGGCCACCGTGCTACAGCTCAATTTCAGGTCTTGTCAATCTTCTTATGGCCTAGGTCATCTTTATGTAGAGCAACAATTCTTTTTTTCAGATCCTCAGAGAGTTTCTTTGCCATGAGGTGCCATGTTGAACTTCCAGTGACCAATATGAGAGAGTGAGAGCGATAACACCAAATTTAACACACCTGATCCCCATTCACACTTGAGACCTTGTAACACTAATGAGTCACATGACACCGGGGAGGGAAAATGGCTAATTGGGCCCAATTTGTACATTTTTACTTAAGGGTGTACTCACTTTTGTTGCCAGCGGTTTAGACATTAATGGCTATGTGTTGAGTTATTTTGAGGGGACAGCAAATTTACACTGTTATACAAGCTGTACACTCACTACTTTACATTGTAGCAAAATGTCATTTCTTCAGTGTTGTCACATGAAAAGATAGAATAAAATATTTACAAAAATGTGAGGGGTGTACTCACTTTTGTGAGATACTATATATATATTCACTGCATACATTTTAGCTATATCTCACTGCAGGCCGTTCCTGGCGTACTGTTTCTTTTTTTTTTTTTTTCTGTTTCTAATATACTTCTGGCAGGCAGGTTATTCAGTTAACTGCAGTGTATTTAATATATATACAGTATCTCACAAAAGTGAGTACAACCCTCACATTGATGTAAAGATTAAATATTCATGTGACAACACTGAAGAAATTACACATTGCTGCAATGTAAAGTAGAGAGTGTACAGCTTGTATAACAGTGACATTTTGTTGTCCCCTTAAAATAACTCAACACACAGCCATTAATGTCTAAACCACTGGCAACAAAAGTGAGTACATCCCTAAGTAAAAATGTCCAAATTGGCCATTTTCCCTCCCCAATAGGGATAAGCCGAACACCCCCCGGTTCGGTTCGCACCAGAACCTGCGAACGGACCGAAAATTCGCACGAACGTCAGAACCCCATTGATGTCTATGGGACTCGAACGTTTGAAATCAAAAGTGCTCATTTTAAAGGCTAATTTGCATGGTATTGTCCTAAAAAGGGTTTGGGGACCCGGGTCCTACCCCAGGGGACATGTGTCAATGCAAAAAAAACTTTTAAAAACGGCTGTTTTTTCAGGAGCAGTGATTTTAATGATGCTTAAAGTAAAAAAAAAAAAGTGAAATATTCCTTTAAATATCGTACCTGGGGGGTGTCTATAGTATGCCTGTAAAGTGGCGCGTGTTTCCCATGTTTAGAACAGTCCCTGCACCAAATGTAATTTTTAAAGGAAAAAATCTCATTTAAAACTGCTTGCGGGTTTAACGTAATGTCGGGTCCTGGCAATATGGATGAAAATCAGTGAGACAAACGGCATGGGTACCCCCCCGTCCATTACCAGGCCCTTTGGGTCTTGTATGGATATTAAGGGGAACCCCGCACCAAAATTAAAATAAGGAAAGGTGTGGGGACACCAGGCCCTATATACTCTGAACAGCAGTATACAGGCGGTGCAAACAAGACAGGGACTGTAGGTTTGTTGTTAAGTAGAATCTGTTTGTAATTTTGAACGGGTATATTTTTAACGTGTTTAGCTCCAGCCAAAAAATCTTTTTTAAGCTTTTTGGAAAACATAGGGAAGGGTTATCACCCCTGTGACATTTGTTTTGCTGTCTTTCCTCGTCTTCAGAAGATTTCAACTCGCTTTTTGTCCCAATGACAAAAGTTTTTTGAAAATTTGGGGTTTTTTGTGGAACAAGGATTGGAAAGCATCAGTGGAAAGGAGAAATGTTTTCCCATATTAACTCTTACAGGAGAGAATTTCCCTTCCTAGGGGTAGATTTCATCTCACTTCCTTTTGTCTCCTTCCGTTTGCAAGTAGGAGTCGTTTGTAAGTTAGATGTTTGAAAGTAGGGGCCTGCCCTATATACTCAGCAGAAATTTGGGCCTTAGGTGTTGTTGTGGCCACAACACTGTAAGCCCTCACAGGGCCCTGCTGTGAAATATTAGATCAAGAATTGTAATTACATGCCCCTGTTGAACAGGGGCTGAAAAATTAGGCCTTAGGCACTGGTGCTGGTGCCACAAAACTGCAACCCCTCACAGACACTCTAGTTGGAACGCAGGAACGAGCCCTGCTGCAAAGTATTGCATCAAAAATTGTAATTACACGCCCCTGTTAAACAAGGGCTGAAAAATTGGGCCTTAGGCACTGGTGGTGGCGCCCAGAACCAAAAATGTTCTTACAAGCTATCAGCATGATCATTGAGGAGGAAGAGGATAATTACTCAGGGATAGTCACTCAGCATCAGCATAGGCAGTCTTTGAAGGGATCTGAGATTTCAAAAAAAATTATTCGGTTACATCAGCATCAGGTGCTTGGTAGCTGGTGGTGATCCAAGACTGATTAATTTTTATGAAGGTCAGTCGATCGACCGAGTCGGTGGACAGACGCACCCTGTGATTGGTTACCACGCCTCCAGCAGCACTGAATGTGCCTTCCGAAAGAACGCTGGATGCAGGACAGGCCAGTAACTCAATTGCATACTGTGCAAGCTCTGGCCAGTGATCCATCCTCAAGACCCAGTAACCCAGAGGATTTTCGGTGGGAAAGGTGTCCAAGTCAAATCTTGCCCCTAGGTATTCCTGCACCATGTAAAACAGACGCTGGCGATGGTTGCTGGAACCGATCATACCTTGAGGCTGCGGACCAAAAAATTGTCTGAACGCATCGGTCAGACGGCCACCTTCTCCACCGCTCCTTCTTTGACTGACCGAAGCCTCAGCAACACGTTGTCCAGAAACAGGAGTTTGTAACCTCCCAGTCTCTGGGAATGCGTTGCACAGACCTTTCTGCAAGGCCTCCCGAATATGTTTCATCCTCTGCGATGGCAAGATAAGGTCCGCAACCTTACCCTTGTAACGTGGATCAAGGAGGGTGGCCAGCCAGTATTGGTCCTTCTCCTTGATACCACAAATACGAGGATCCTTACGCAGGCTTTGCAGGATCAGGGAGGCCATGCAGCGTAGGTTTGCTGAGGCATTTGGTCCGGAGTCCTCTGGGTTACTAAGGACGACATGGTCTGCAGCCACCTCCTCCCAGCCACGTACAAGTCCATGTGTTTCTTGGGACTGATCCCTTAAAGACTGCTGCTGATGCTGAGTGCCAGGCTCCACCTCCATACTGACACAATCTTCCTCCTCCTCCTCGTCCTCCTCCTGTGTGATCAGCGGGCACACAGGAACACTGTCTGGATAAAGGGGGCCTTGAGAGCTAAGGAAGTCCTCCTCTTCCTGCCTCTGTTCTGCCTCAAGTGCCCTGTCCATTATTCCACGCAGCGTGTGCTCCAACAGGTGGACAAGGGGGACAGTGTCACTGATGCATGCACTGTCACTGCTCACCATCCTCGTGGCCTCCTCAAGTGGTGACAGGACAGTGCATGCATCCCTGATCATGGCCCACTGGCGTGGGGAAAAAAAACAAGCTCCCCTGACCCTGTCCTGGTGCCATAGTCGCACAGGTACTCATTGATGGCCCTCTGCTGCTTGTGCAGCCGCTGCAGCATGGCCAACGTTGAGTTCCACCTGGTGGGCATGTCACAGATTAGGCGGTTCTTGGGCAGGTTAAACTCCTTTTGGAGGTCCGTCAGCTGAGCACTGGCATTATATGACCGGCGGAAATGCACACAGACTTTCCTGGCCTGCCTCAGGACATCCTGTAAGCCCGGGTACCTGCCCAAGAACCGCTGCACCACCAAGTTAAGGACGTGAGCCAAACAGGGCACATGGGTCATTTGTCCCTGTCGGAGGGCAGAGAGGAGGTTGGTGCCATTGTCGCAAACCACCATTCCTGCCTTAAGTTGGCGTGGCGTCAACCACCTCTGAACCTGCCCCTGCAGAGCTGACAGAACCTCTGCCCCAGTGTGGCTCCTGTCCCCCAAGCACACCAGCTCAAGCACCGCATGGCATCTTTTGGCCTGCGTACTTGCGTAGCCCCTTGAACGGCAACGGAGCACCGCTGGTTCCGAGGACAAAGCACAGGAAGAGGCCATGGAGGAAGAAGAAGAGGAGGGGGTGGAAGAGAGAGGTGTGTCACAATCATTAGCATTTTGGAGGCGTGGTGGCAGAACAACCTCCAACACTACTGCACCTTGTCCTGCATCCTTCCCAGCTGCCAGCAGAGTCACCCAATGTGCCGTGAAACTTAGGTAACGTCCCTGTCCATGCCTGCTGGACCATGAGTCAGCGGTAATATGCACCTTACCGCTGACCGCCCTGTCCAGCGAGGTATGGACATTGCCTTCCACATGCCAGTAGAGAGCCGGAATCGCCTTTCGTGAGAAAAAGTGGCGTTTGGGTACCTGCCACTGAGGAACCGCACATTCCACAAACTCACGGAAGGGGGCAGAGTCTACCAACTGAAAAGGCAGCAGTTGAAGTGCTAGCAATTTTGCCAAGCTAGCATTCAACCGATGGGCATGTGGATGGCTGGGAGCAAACTTCTTTCGGCGGTGCAGCAGCTGGGGCAGGGAAATTAGCCCGGTACAATCTGACGTTGGTGTACCAAAAGCAGATTGCCCACAAGTACTTGGCTGTGACACACCTAGTTCTACACCTTCATTCCTCTCAGTGCAGGTCTCAGAGAGGACTGAAGGTATAGTGGGGTTGGAAATCTCAGCTGATGAGGAGCAAGGAGAGGTCCTCTTTGTTCTTTGGTGTGGGTCTTTTAGATACGCTTGCCAATGAACTGCATGGCAGGTCAACATATGTCTGGTCAAGCATGTGGTACCCAAGCGGGAGATGTTTTGGCCACGCGAGATACGCTTGAGACATATGTTGCAAATAGCAGCGGTGCGATCTGATGCACTCGTCTCAAAAAAGCCCACACCAAAGAACTTTTTGAATAACGTGCAGAGACTGCAGCGCCCTGCACATGTGGGGCTTTGGGGTGTGATGCAGTCAATGTGCTGCCCTTAGGCTGGCCCCTGGAGGGCATCCTGCCTTGTTGGTGATGTGCCGCCTCCTCCTCCTCCTCTCTCCTGTCAGGCACTCACGTTGAGTCAGTGACCTCATCATCCCCTCCCTCCTCATCACTGGAGCAAACCTGGCAGTATGCTGCAGCAGGGGGGAGCATAACTGCCAGATTGCTGTCCTTCTTGGGCACCCCCTCTGTCCCTACTCATGTTACTGCCTTCATCGAGCTCAGTATCATCATCAGAGCCTCCCAAATGCTGGACATCCTCCTGGAGCATGTACCCAACACTGTGGTCAAACAGTTCGAGGGACTCCTCAGGAGGACATGGTGGGGCTAGGGAAGGAGTCACTGATGACATTGAGCCGAGGGAAGAGGCCGCTGCTTTGCCAGACAAAGTACCCTGGGCATGTGTGAGAGAGGATGAGGAGGATGAGGACGGCTTGGTCATCCACTCGACCAAGTCTTCCGCATGTTGCGGCTCAACACGGCTAGCTGCCGAAAAAAAGGCCAAAAGCGTGTCCCACAGCCACGTGCTGATGAGGATGCACCGTCTCCACGACCAGCACTAGACACAGAGCCTGCTTGCCCTCTCTTATTGGCTTGTGACTGTCTGCTTCTCCTTCTTGGCCTTCCAGACATACTAATGGCCTGTAGCTGCACTAAGCTGGGATATATATATATATATATATATATATATATACATATGTACTGATACTGCAGCTAGCAAAATCAACTGCCTGCCTGTAGTATGAGAACACCACCAACCTACTACAGGTAGCTTTAGCTGAACACTGTGAGGTGGACGCACCCCACTAACTTGTAGGTTTAGCTGAACACTGTGAGCAGGACGCACTGCACTAACTGTAAATAGTCTAGCTGCCTGACTGTGGTACTAATAGGATCAAAAGAACACCAGTAATTTTCTTCAGGTAGCTGTATATACTGTAACAAGACAAGCCTGCCTGTCAGTAAGAAGATAACAGGAACGGATCTAGCTGAACACTGTGAGCAGGACGCACCCCACTAACTTTTAGGTTTAGCTGAACACTGTGAGGTGGATGCACCCCACTAACTTGTAGGTTTAGCTGAACACTGTGAGCAGGATGCACCCCACTAACTTGTAGGTTTATCTGAACACTGTGAGGTGGACGCACCACACTAACTTGTAGGTTTAGCTGAACACTGTGAGCAGGACGCACCCCACTAACTTGTAGGTTTAGCTGAACACTGTGAGCAGGACGCACCCCACTAACTTGTAGGTTTAGCTGAACACTGTGAGGTGGACGCACCCCACTAACTTGTAGGTTTAGCTGAACACTGTGAGCAGGACACACCCCACTAACTTGTAGGTTTAGCTGAACACTGTGAGGTGGACGCACCACACTAACTTGTAGGTTTAGCTGAACACTGTGAGCAGGACGCACCCCACTAACTTGTAGGTTTAGCTGAACACTGTGAGCAGGACGCACCCCACTAACTTGTAGTTTTAGCTGAACACTGTGAGCAGGACGCACTGCACTAACTGTAAATAGTCTAGCTGCCTGACTGTGGTACTAATAGGATCAAAAGAACACCAGTAATTTTCTTCAGGTAGCTGTATATACTGTAACAAGACAAGCCTGCCTGTCAGTAAGAAGATAACAGGAACGGATCTAGCTGAACACTGTGAGCAGGACGCACTGCACTAACTGTAAATAGTCTAGCTGCCTGACTGTGGTACTAATAGGATCAAAAGAACACCAGTAATTTTCTTCAGGTAGCTGTATATACTGTAACAAGACAAGCCTGCCTGTCAGTAAGAAGATAACAGGAACGGATCTAGCTGAACACTGTGAGCAGGACGCCCCCCTCTAACTTGTAGGTTTAGCTGAACACTGTGAGGTGGATGCACCCCACTAACTTGTAGGTTTAGCTGAACACTGTGAGCAGGACGCACCCCACTAACTTGTAGGTTTAGCTGAACACTGTGAGGTAGACGCACCACACTAACTTGTAGGTTTAGCTGAACACTGTGAGGTGGACGCACCCCACTAACTTGTAGGTTTAGCTGAACACTGTGAGCAGGACACACCCAACTAACTTGTAGGTTTAGCTGAACACTGTGAGGTGGACGCACCCCACTAACTTGTAGATTTAGCTGAACACTGTGAGCAGGACGCACCCCACTAACTTGTAGGTTTAGCTGAACACTGTGAGCAGGACGCACCCCACTAACTTGTAGTTTTAGCTGAACACTGTGAGCAGGATGCACTGCACTAACTGTAAATAGTCTAGCTGCCTGACTGTGGTACTAATAGGATCAAAAGAACACCAGTAATTTTCTTCAGGTTGCTGTATATACTGTAACAAGACAAGCCTGCCTGTCAGTAAGAAGATAACAGGAACGGATCTAGCTGAACACTGTGAGCAGGACGCACTGCACTAACTGTAAATAGTCTAGCTGCCTGACTGTGGTACTAATAGGATCAAAAGAACACCAGCAATTTTCTTCAGGTAGCTGTATATACTGTAACAAGACAAGCCTGCCTGTCAGTAGGAAGATAACAGGAACGGATCTAGCTAAACTGAATACAGTGTATATATATATATATATATATATATATATATATATATATATAAATATATATGCAACACCTGGGATGCATATATATATACAATGCACTTTAAGTGCAGCTAACTGACTGACTGTTCTGCCTAATCTATCTAACTCAAATCAAATGTCACTGTCTGTCTCTCTCTCAATGAACGCCGGAGCACACACTACACAGGGCCGCCGTGCAGGCGGCCTTATATAATGTGGGGCGTGTACTAAATCCCCTGAGCCATAATTGGCTAAAGCCTCCTTGGCTTTGGCCAATTACAGCTCTCTGTTCAGGCGGCGCTGTGATTGGCCAAGCATGCGGGTCATAATGCATGCTTGGCCAATCATCAGCCAGCAATGCACTGCGATGCCGCAGTGAATTATTGGCCGTGACGCGCCACACGAATTTGGCGCGAATGGCCCATATCGTTCGCAATTCGGCGAACGACCGAACAACCAATGTTCGAGTCGAACATGGGTTCGACTCGAACACGAAGCTCATCCCTACTCCCCAATGACATGTGACTCGTCAGTGTTACAAGGTCTTGGGTGTGAATGGGGAGCAGGTGTGTTAAATTTGGTGTTATCGCTCTCACTCTCATACTGGCCACTGGAAGTTCAACATGACACCTCATGGCAAAGAACTCTCTGAGGATCTGAAAAAAAGAATTGTTGCTCTACATAAAGATGACCTAGGCTATAAGAAGATTGACAAGACCCCGAAACTGAGCTGCAGCATGCCAAGACCATACAATGGTTTAACAGGACAGGTTCCACTCAGAACAGGCCTCGCCATGGTCGACCAAAGAAGTTGAGTGCACGTGCTCAGAGTCCTATCCAGAGGTTGTCTTTGGGAAATAGATGTATGAGTGCTGCCAGCATTGCTGCAGAGGTTGAAGGGGTGGGGGGTCAGCCTGTCAGTGCTCAGACCATATGCCGCACACTACATCAAATTGTTTTGCATGGCTGTTGTCCCAGAAGGAAGCCTCTACTAAAGATGTTGCACAAGAAATTCTGCAAACAGTTTGCTGAAGACAAGCAGACTAGGACATGGATTACTGGAACCATGTTCTGTGGTCTGATGAGACCAAGATAAACTTATTTTATGGTTCTATCTATGGTTTTATCAGATGGTGTTAAGCATGTGTGGCGGCAACCAGGTGAGGAGTACAAAGACAAGTGTGTCTTGCCTACAGTCAAATATGGTGGTGGGAGTGTCATGGTCTGGGGCTGCATCAGTGCTGCTGGCACTGGGAAGCTACAGTTCATTGAGGGAACCATGAATGCCAATGTACTGAGACATACTGAAGCAGAGCATGATCCCCTCCCTTTGGAGACTGGGCCGCAGGGCAGTATTCCAACATGATAACGACCCCAAACACACCTCCAAGACGACCACTGCCTTGCTAAAGAAGCTGAGGGTAAAGGTGATGGACTGGCCAAGCAGGTCTCCAGACCTAAACACTATTGAGCATCTGAGGGGTATCCACAAATGGAAGGTGGAGGAGCGCAAGGTCTCTAACATCCACCAGTTCCCTAATGTCGTCATGGAGGAGTGGAAGAGGACTTCAGTGGCAACCTATGAAGCTCTGATGAACTCCATGCCCAAGAGGGTTAGGGCAGTGCTGGAAAATAATGGTGGCCACACAAAATATTGACACTTTAGGCCCAATTTGGACATTTTCACTTAGGGGTGTACTCACTTTTGTTGCCAGTGGTTTAGACATTAATGGCTATGTGTTGAGTTATTTTGAGGGGAAAGCAAATTTGCACTGTTATACAAGCTGTGCACTCACTACTTTACATATTAGCAAAGTGTCATTTCTTCAGTGTTGTCAGATAAAAAGATAGAATAAAATATTTACAAAAATGTGAGGGGTGTACTTACTTTTGTGAGATACTGTATATAGATAGTCTTGTATATATATTCACTGCATACAGTTTAGCTATATCTCACTACAGGCCGTTCCTGGCGTACTGTTTCTAATATACTTCTGGCAGGCAGGTTATTCAGTTAGCTGCAGTGTACAACTCTTGTATATATATATATATATATATATATATATATATATATATATATATATATATATATATGTATATATATATATGTATATATATATATATATATATATATGTATATATATATATATATATATATATATATATATTTATTTATATATATATCCACTGTATCCAGTTTAGCTATATCTGACTGCAGGCTGTTCCTGGTGTACTGTTTCTAATATACTTCAGGCGGTGTACACAGTTCACAGTGCTGTGCACCCTTAGTGCAGTTGCTCATACTTTTCTGGTGGTCAATACAGTACACCCATAGTTGTTATTACACTTCTGTTGGTGTACACAGTACCATGCACCCCTAGTGCAGTTGCTACTACTTTCCTGGTGGTGTACACAATACATACAGTGCACCCATAGTTGTTATTAAACTTCTGTTGGTGTACACAGTACCATGCATCCCTAGTGCAGTTGCTACTACTTTCCTGGTGGTGTACACAATACATACAGTGCACCCATAGTTGTTATTACACTTCTGTTGGTGTACACAGTACCGTGCACCCGTAGTGCAGTTGCTAGTGCTACTACTTTTCTGGTGGTGTACACAGTACACAATACATACAGTGCATCCATAGTTGTTATTACACTTCTGCTGGTGTACACAGTACCATGCACCCCTAGTGCAGTTGCTACTACTTTCCTACACAGTACACAATACAGTGTAGTGTCTTTTTGCTAAACAAAATTTACAGCATGTCCGGAAGGCCACCAAGGAGAGGCAGACGCTCTCAGGCCACTAAAAGAGGGCAAGCAGGCTCTGTGTCTACAGTCGACAGTGCTGGTCGTGGACATGGTGCATCCTCAGCACGTGGCCGTGGGGCACGCTTGTCCCTTTTTCCTGCAGCTGGCCATGTTATTGAGCCACAACATGCAGAAGAGTTGGTGGAATGGATAACAAAGCTGTCCTCATCCTCTGTCACCCAGGCTCAGAGTAGTTTACCTGCCAATGCAGCTGCCAAAGAGGCCTATTCCATCGGCTCCATGTCAACAGTCACTCCTTCCCTAGCACCACCATCATGCACGGAGGAGTCCCCCGAACTATTCGACCACAGTGTTGGGTACATGCTGCAGGAGGAAGCGCAGCAATTTGAAGGTTCCGATGATGGTACCTAGGGTATGGAAGGGAGTAACATCAGCCTAGAGAGAGGGGGTGCCCAAGAAGGTCAAGAAGCTGGCAGTCATGTTCCCCCAGCTGCAGCATACTGCCAAGTTTGCTCCAGTGACGAGGAGGGAGGGGATGATGAGGTCACTGACTCAACTTGGGTGCCTGATAGAAGAGAGGAGGAGTAGGCACATCTCCAACGAGGTAGGATGCCCTCCAGGGGGCAGCTTAAGGGCAGCCACCCTATTGCATCACACCACAGAGCTAAGCAGGTGCACGGCGCTGATGACTCCCCACATATTTTAAAAAGTTCTTTGGTGTGGGCCTTTTTTGACACGTGTGCAGCAGATTGCGCCATTGCTGTTTGCAATATATGTCTGAAGCGTATCAAGCGTGGCCAAAACAGCAGCCGCTTGGGCACCACATGCTTGACCAGACATATGACGACCTCCCATGCAGTCCGTTGGCAACAGCACTTAAAAGACCCACTTCAAAGAACAAGGCGGACCTCTCCTTGCTCTTCATCAGCTGGATTCTCCAACCCCACTATACCTCCAGTCCTCTCAGAAACCTGCACTGAGAGGAATGAACGTATAGCAATAGGTGTCCCAAGTACTTGCAGCCAATCTGCTATCAGTACACCTCCATCTGATTTTAGCAGACAAATTTCCCTACCTCAGTTGCTAAACCGTCGAAAGAAATTCAGTCCCAGCCATCCACATGCTCAGCGCTTGAATGTTTGCCAAATTGCTAGCACTGCAACTGCTGCCTTTTCAGCTGGTAGACTCTGCCCCCTTTTGTGAATTTGTGGAATGTGCGGTACCTCAATGGCAGGTTCCCAAACGCCATTTCTTTTCAGGAAGGCCATTCCGGCTCTCTACCAGCATGTGGAAGGCAATGTCTTGGCCTCATTGGAGAGGGCAGGCAGTAGTAAGGTGCATATTACTGATGACTTATGGTCCAGCAGGCATGGACAGGGACGTTACACAAAAACAACGGAAGGGTAAATTGAACTATACGGCTTTGCTTAATCAATATTGCTAGCAACTGGTGAAGGTTGAATAATAACTTCACCTGTATGTATTAGGCCAATTGCTTACACCCAAGGCGCTCCAGCATAGAGATGGGTGCATTCCTCTGAATTAACCATGCATATCAAAAAACAAAAAAGCAATTCATCAAGGAGGAGCAGGAAATATAGCAAAAATATATATAAATTTTATTAAAGATAATTCACTTAAACACCAATCAAAAATGTGGTTAGAAACCAAATACCATCACCAACAATAAAATAGACAACGTTGTCTAAAAACAAAGCACAGATGGCCACCACTTGCACACAACACATACCCTCCTCTCATTTAACCCTAAGATGCTGTCTGATAATGCAACTTCCAATAATGGATTGTAGTCCTAATGTGTAGACAGGTATGCAGGTAAGTTGCTGATAAGGAGGAAGTGGTAGGTTGTGCAGCCCTGGGTAATTCACATCCACCATATAGGTAATAGCACAGAGGATTTGAAAAAGGCCTGCTGATGAATGAAGCATTAAGGGCTACAGACGTGGACTAATACAGTTCACTGATTAGGGGTGATATCTAACATGATATTCCCTGCATGGGACGGCTATACTTACTCCCTAGCAATTCTCTCCCCTATAGCACTGATGTTTTGACCGATTCAGATATCCATCCTTGCATACTCCCATCTCCATACATTTGCAGCTTTCCACTCAGTACACCACTCCTATCATATCGGCTACCTACTATATCACTTTAATTTCAGTGAACTGTATTACTCCACGTCTGTAGCCCTTAATGCTTCATTCATCAGCAGGCCTTTTTCAAATCCTCTGTGCTATTACCTATATGGTGGATGTGAATTACCCACAGCTGCACAACCTACCACTTCCTCCTTATTAGCAACTTACCTGCATACCTGTCTACACATTAGGACTGCAATCCATTATTGGAAGTTGCATTATCAGACATCATCTTATTTGGGTTAGATGAGAGGAGTGTATGTGTTGTGTGCAAGTGGTGGCCAACTGTGCTTTGTTTTTAGACAACGTTGTCTATTTTATTGTTGGTGATGGTATTTGGTTTCTAATCAAATTTTTGATTGGTGTTTAAGTGAATTATCTTTAATAAAATTTATATATATTTTTGCTATATTGCCTGCTCCTGCTTGATGAATTGCTTTTTTGTTTTTTGATATGGACAGGGATGTTACCTTTCTTGCACGGCACACTGGGTAACTCTGCTGGCAGCTGGGAAGGATGCAGGACAGAGTTCAGAATTGTTGTTCCACCACCACGCCTCCAAAATGCTAGTGGTGATTCTGCCACAGCTCTCTCCTCCACCCCTCCTCTTCTTCTTCCTCTATGGCATCTTCCTCTGCAGATTTCTCCTCTGAACCAGCGGTGCTCCGTAGGCGTTCAAGGGGCTACGCAAGCACTCAGGCAAAAAGATGCCATGTGGTGCTTGAGTTGGTCTGCTTAGGGGACAGGAGCCACACAGGGGCAGGTTCAGAGGTGGTTGATGCCACGCCAGCTTCAACCAGGAATGGTTGTATGCGACAATGACACCAACCTCCTCTCCGCCCTTCAACAAGGACACTTGACCCATGTTCCCTGTTTGGCTCACGTCCTGAATTTGGTGGTGCAGCAGTTCTTGAGCAGGTACCCGGGCTTACAGGATCTCCTGAGGCAGGCCAGGAAAGTCTGTGGTCATTTCCGCCGGTCATATTATGCCTGTGTTCGGCTGGCTGACATTCAAAGAGAATGCAACCTGCCCAAGAACCGCCTCATTTGTGACATGCCCACCAGGTGGAACTCAACATTGGCAATGCTGCAGCAGCTGCACACGCAGCAGAGGGCCATTAATGAGTACCTGTGTGAGTATGGCACCAGGACAGGGTCAGGGGAGCTTGGCTTTTTTTTCACCACGCCAGTGGCTACTGATCAAGGATGCATGCACTGTCCTGTCACCATTTGAGGAGGCCACGAGGATGGTGAGCAGTGACAGTGCATGCATCAGTGATATTGTCCCTCTTGTCTTCCTGTTGGAGCTCACGCTTTGTGGAATAATGGACAGGGCACTTAAGGCAGAACAGCGGGAGCAAGAGAAGGACTTCCTTACCTCTCAAGGCCCCCTTTATCCAGATACTAGTATTCCTGCAGGCCCACCGATCACACAGGAAGAAGAAGAGGAGGAGGAGGAGGATTGTGTCAGCATGGAGGTGGAGGATAACACTCAGCATCAGCAGCAGTCTTCAAGGGATCGTTTGCAGTCCCCAGAAACCCATGGAGTTGTACGTGGCTGAGAGGAGGTGGTTGAGGATCATGTGATCCTTGGTGACCCAGGGGACTGGTTGAGTAACATGTGATCCTTGTTGACCCAGAGGACTCAGGATCAAATGCCTCTGCAAACCTATGCTGCATGGCCTCCCTGATCCTACAAAGCCTGCAAAAGGACCCTAGGATTCGTGGTATAAAGGAGAGGGATCATTACTGGCTGGCAACCCTTCTTGATTCACGTTACAAGGGTAAGGTTGCAGAGCTTATCCAGCCTTTGCAGAGGGAGCAGAGGATGAAATATCTTCAGAAGGCTTTGCAGAAAGGTTTGTGCAATGCGTTTCCAGAGCCTGGGAGGTTACAATTTTCTGGTTCTGGAAAACGTGTTGTTGAGGCTTTGTTCAGTCACAGAAAGAGCGGTGGAGAAGGTGGCCGGCTGACCGATGCCTTCAGGCAATTCTTCAGTCCTCAGCGCCCAGGTCTGATCGGTTCCAGCAACAATCGCCAGCGTTTGAATGACATGGTGCAGGAATATCTAGGGGCAAGATCAGACTTGGAAACCTTTCCACCAGAACATCCACTTGATTACTGGGTCTTGAGGATGGACCACTGGCCATAGCTTGCTCAATATGCAATTGAGCTACTGGCCTGTCCTGCATCCAGCGTTCTTTGTGAAAGCACATCCCTGCTGCTGGATGCTTTGTAACCGATCACAGAGTGCGCCTGTCCACAGACTCTGTTGATCGGCTCACATTGATAAAAATGAATCAGTCTTGGATCACCAGCTACCAAGCACCTAAAGCTGATGTAACCAAATGATTTTTCTATGGATGTGGGATCCCTTGAAGACTGCATATGCCGAGTAACTATCCTATTATGCTGAGTGACTATTCCTCCTCAATTTTCATGATGATAGCTTCTAAGAATATTTTCGGTTCAGGGTACCACTACCTAAGGCCAAATTTTTCTGCCCCTATTTAACAGGGGCACGTGATTACAATTTTTGATCAAATATTTAACAGCAGGGCTCGTTCCTGCGCTCAACAAGAGTATCTGTGAGGGGTTGCAGTGTTGTGGCACCACCACCACTGCCTAAGGCCCAATTTTTCTGCCCCTGTTTAACAGGGGTGCGTAATTACAATTTTTGATCTAATATTTCACAGCATAGCCTGTTCCTGCGCTCAACGTAAGTATCTGTGAGGCTTTACAGTCTGGTGCCACCACCACCACCACCTTTTATCCAAGGATGCCAAAGTTTTTCAAATTTTGGAATTTGATTTTGATCGATGGCTACCATCTTAGCATGGGACATTCTGTGAATTGTTTCTGCTAGTACCAATGTAGGAGATTTCCATGCCTTGGCCACTGTTTGTTTTGCAGCCGTTATTAGTTGGATCATAAGTTTGAATTGAGAGAGTGTTAACCATTCCGGTTTTAGATTAAGTAAAGTTAAATATGAATCTGGTTGTATTATTTTTTAAAATATTTTAGATGCAATCACGAAGACTTCCTTCCAGAAGGTTTGGATTACTGGGCACGTCCACCATATGTGTAAATATGTGCCTATTTCTGGGCATCCTCGAAAACAAAGAGTTGAGGTATTAGGTGAATATTTTGCCACTCTAGCGGGTACAAGGTACCAGCGAGTTAGGACTTTATAATTTGTCTCCAGTGCTAAGATGTTGGGTGAAGATGACTTAGATGTGAGCCATATGTTAGACCAGTCCGTGTCTTCTAAAGTTCGTCCCAGGTCCTCCTCCCACCTCTGAACGTAAGAGGGTCTATTAAGATTTGCTACTCCATATAATTGATTATAAAGTGATGAAATTGTACCTTTAGCAAATGGATCTTTTGTACAGATTGATTCAAAAATGGATAATTGGGATAATGGTGTATCCCCCTTTAGGAATGGTGTATAGAAATTTTTGATTTGGAGATATCTAAATATCTCAGAGTTTGGTAGATCATATTTTTCTCTAAGCGATGGGAATGAAAGGAATGATTTAGATGCTATGAAGTCATTTAGTGTCTGAATGCCTGATGTTGTCCAAGCTTTAAAAGAATTTGGGTAGATCCATGCCGGATAAAAGGCCGGATTTCTGATAAAAGAAAGGAGAGGATTGTGTGGAGATTGTAACTGATATTTGGTTTTTAGTTTATCCCAGAGAGATAAGAAGAGTTTAGTTATGGGATTATGAATTTTAAAGCGGTCTTTAGGATCAAGCCATAATAAATTTGATATTAATAGAGGGTCATTTTCTGAAGCCTCTATAAATACCCATAATGGGATTTCCTGTTTTGCATGGTATTTGGACAGACTGGCCAAATGTGCTGCTCTGTAGTAGTTAGTAAAATTAGGGTATCCCAGGCCTCCTTTATTTTTGGGAAGATGTAGTGTGTGTATAGGTATACGTGGTTTAGAAGAGCCCCATATAAACAAAGTTGCTCTTTTTTGTACTATTCTCAAAAAATAGGAAGGAATTGGAATAGGGAGGACTCTGAATAGATAAAGCAATTTGGGTAGAATAGTCATTTTGATTGCATTAATCTTCCCTATCCAGGATAAAGGAAGTTGCGACCATTGTTTTATTAGATTTGTGATCTGTCTTAATACAGGAGGATAATTGGTTGAGAATAAGTCAGAATGAGATGCTGTTAAATGAATTCCAAGATATGGGATTGATTTTTCTGCCCATGTGAATGGGAGTGCAGCCCTAGCCGGGATCAATTCCATGTTTGTGAGTGAAATATTAAGCACTAGGCATTTCTTAGGATTAATCATAAGGCCGGATAGGGCTTCAAATCCATCAAGAGCTGGTATTAAGTTAGGACCAGAGACCTGTGGTGATGATAGAAAAAGTAATATATCGTCTGCAAATATACATAATTTGTGTGTAATACCTCCTACTTCAATGCCAGTTATAGTTTGGTTTGTTCTGATGTATTGGGCCATGGGTTCGAGTATAAGGGCAAATAATAAGGGAGATAATGGGCAACCCTGTCGGGTACCTCTTTCGATATTAAAGGCTTCAGATTTGTATCCAGCATATTTTATATAGGCTTTGGGTTTATTATATAATGCCTTGATCCATGTTAAAAAGTGGGGTCCAAAACCCCATTTTTGTAATGAATATTGCATATATTGCCAGGATACTGTGTCAAATGCCCTCTTAATATCGAGAGATAGAAAACATAAAGGGATTTTCCGTTTTTTAGCAATATGTGCCAATAACACTGCCCTGCGTATATTATCGCCTGCCTGTCTATTTGGCATGAAGCCTACTTGATCTCTATGTATTAATTTTCCTATAATGCTATTGAGGCGTTTTGCTATTATTTTTGCTAATAATTTAATATCGAGGTTTAACAGAGAGATAGGCCGATAATTCACACAGGAAGTATCATCAGAAAGGGGTTTTGGGATCATACAAACAATTGCCATTAGTGTTTCTTGCCGAAAAGAATGTCCATCTAGAAGTTTGTTAAAAGTTTCAGTGAGAATGGGAGAGAGTATTTCTGAGAATGTTTTATAGTATAAAGCCGAGTAGCCATCTGGGCCTGGTCTTTTGTTAAGTTTTAGGTCTTTTATGGCGTTAGCAACTTCATCTATAGTTATAGGCTCATCCAAACTGCTTTTTTGATTCTGAGATAACTCAGGTAAGGTTATTTTTGAGAAGAAGGATTCAGCTTCTGTAGGATTAAATTCATTGTTTGTCTTGTATAAAGTTGCGAGATGTGATTGAAATTTATGGACTATTTTAACTGGATTACAAGTGTAAACATTTTTTGATAATTTCAAACGTATTGGTTTGAAAGATTTGTTAGTTGAATTTAATGCCCGAGCCAAATATGTACCTGGTTTGTTTGTATTCATGTAGAAATTGTGTTTGGAGCGTTTGAGGGATTTATCAACTGACTCAGTGAGAAATAGATCGTATTCCAATCTAGATTTTTCCAGATGAGATTTTGTACTCTGAGATGGATTATCTTGAAATGATATGTAGGCTGCATTAAAATTGAGTTCTAGTTTTTTTGCTAGATTTTTGCGTTCCCGTTTAAATAGTGCCATTTGTCTTTGTATTGTACCACGCAAGACAGGCTTATGAGCTTCCCACAGTGTTATTGGGGAGATGTCTGTTGTATTATTAATTGATTTGTATTCCTTTAAAGCTTGTTCAATGGCCATCTGATGTAGTGGGTGTTTGAGCATTATGTCCGGTAAGTACCACGTTGGGTCATGCGCTTTTGGTATGGCTGAGGCTATAGTAGTGTATACTGCATTATGGTCAGACCACGGAATCGGAATTATATCTGATGCAATAATTTCTGGTATCATTCCTATTGTTAGAAAAATATAATCTATTCTGGTGAAGGTTTGATGAGGGTACGAGAAATAAGTGAATTTCTTTTTCATTGGGTTACTTTCTCTCCATGAATCTACCAGATTGTATTTGGAAAGAAGTTGAGAAAAAGGTAATCTAGAGGTTATTTTGGATGGTGTAAAAGGTGATTTATCTAGAAATGGGAGGAGGACCTGGTTCGAATCCCCACACATTATCACTGTTCCTATTTTGTGTGTATAGATCACTTGTAATATATGTGAGAGGAATGGTGTAGGTTGTTTGTTAGGAGCGTAGTAGGAAATCACCGTGATTGCTGTATCCATTATATAACCCATGAGTATCAGGTATCTACCTTCTGGGTCTTTAATTTCTGATGATAAGGTGAATGGTGTGGATCGGTGAAATGCAATTAGAGTTCCCCTTTGCTTGGTACAGGCAGAAGCCGTGTAAATTTGTTGATAAAAAGGAGAAATATATTTTGGAGTAGAATCTTTGGTGAAGTGTGTTTCTTGGAGGCATACTATGTGAGCCTTCTTGTTATGGAAAGTACGGAAGGCTTTGGTCTTTTTTTGAGGGACATTTATTCCCTGAACATTCAGGAAAAGTATATTCAGTGGTGCCATGGCAATAGATCAAATAGTTTTGACTTACTTTTTGTTATGCAGAGCTGACTGCGCAGATCAACCTGTGTGGACTGAAGAGATGAATAGATAGAAAAGAAACCAGTGAATTCTGGAGTAAAGAGTAAACAAAAAACATATGAGATTAGATGATACATTGTATAAATTATTTTTTGCAAGTAATCACAATTTACCCGTGAAAGAGAATAAATATCTCTCTCAGGGGAATAAGTGCCTTCGTCACACTCCCACATAATATGGTTGGGAGAATGAGGAAGGCTAATGGGGGTACACGGATCTTCAGCTTACAGGAGAGAAGTGCTATGTCAAAAGACATCAAATGATGTTTCATTAATTGGAGTGCAGAATATAGTTTTTGTTGAAATTATTTATTCCAGGGTGGTTGTATATGGTTAGTCTTGCCCTAGGCTAAATAATTCAGTTAGAAAGGTACTGTTAATAACTTTGGTATTGATGAAGATAGTTTGAATTATTTTGGGATTTTAACCCTTTTAGAGTAAACAATTACATATTTTATTCATATGTAACTGTTTAGATATGTTAACTCATAAAATTGAGGTTGTATTGCTTCAGATTAGAATAAACAAAAACATAATTCTAGGAACTAGTTAGGTAATAATATATTTGTTTTAAGAAAAGAAAGAAAAAGCTTCCATTACTTCTGGATTATTGAACATATTTGTCCTAAAAAGTAATAAATCTATTGTTATTACCTGATAATATATAACTGAACAAGAATTTCCTTATTTCACTTATATATTCTAAGGCTATATGAATCAGAAGTAATAAGAAATATAACTGGAATGTAACATGATCCCACACAGTGTGTGACTATCAGAATGCAGTTACATTCAGTTATAAATATAGGTTTTTTATAGAGAACCATCTCTTAGTATAATAAATGAAGAGATATCAGGAATTAGGATGTCAGTCCATTGAATCTTCTTGGTCCATGGATGATGTGGCATAACGGCCTCTTTTGTGAGAATGATGATTCCCATTTTGTTCTGAAATTTTCTGGGTGCTGCCTGAAGGTGAAGATGACGCCATTCTTCTCCGTGTGGGAGAGTTGCTGCTTGTGGGTTCTGTCAGATTTAATTTTAAAAGGGTTTGTTGTAGTTCATCTGCTGATCTGCTTCTGTAAATTGTACCTTGGTAGTTAAATCTGACTGAAAAGGGGAAGCCCCATTGATACATAATGTTGTGGCGTTGCAGTTCCATTAGTTGGGGTTTCATGGATCGTCTTTTAGTAATAGTAAGTTGGGATAGGTCAGCAAAAATTTGATAATTGTGTCCTTGAAAATTAAGTTCCTTTTTTTCTCTTGCAGCAATTAGTATTTGTTCTTTCGTTCTGTAATAATGAAATTTTGTGATTATATCACGTGGGGGTCCATCTTTCTTTTTGGCTGTGAGCGCTCTGTGTACTCTGTCCAGTTCTAAACGTTCAATAGGGATATCTGGCTTTAGTTCTTGTAATAGAGCAGTAATAGTAGATTGCAGGTCTGTCACAGTTTCAGGTATTCCCCTTATGCGCAAGTTTGAACGTCTGGCTCTATTTTCGTAATCTTCGAGCTTAGATTGAAGTATTAAATTCTCTTTTTTTAATTGTTCCAATTCTGTTATATTTTCTTGGGTTGTAATTTCAATTTCATCCATTTTTATTTCTAAGGCTGCGGTGCGGTTTCCCAGCTCTCTTATTTCTTTGGTTAGGCTTTTTGTTATTTGGTCTGAGGTTTGTTTTAAAGCCTTATGAAGCATCTTTTCAAATTGTAATAATATTACTGGGGATACTGAGGAGGCTTGTGGAGAAGTTTGTGAGAGGATTTGTTCTGTATCTGACTCAAATGGAGAGTCTTGCTGTGACATTTTCTGTCTGTGAGAGCGCCCTGATGCTGTATCTTGTGAGGTGACTGGAGCTGCTTCAGCTGCAGTGAGTGCCTGTGAGCTCTTTGTGAGGTGATTTTTATTTCTGCCACAGTTTCCTCCCAGTACCATATTTCCTGCCCAAACTTTCACAGTTTGTTCCCTGGGGCAAAAAGGTTCAAATGGATACCTTTTGAGCCTGCAGGCTCCGCTTTGTCCTTCTCTTCTCTCCTCAGCGGTGTGGAGCTCTAACAATGCATGTCTGCTCCGCTAGGCTCCGCCTCCTGCCCCCGTATATCTTGATTTTCAAACCACTGCTGAACATGCAAAAAAGAGAAGATGGAGCACTGCCACCGATAACACTGATGAGTGAGCAACAAAAGTCCGACGGTCATTCCGGCGGACTTTCATCGGACTTTTGACTGACTTCCGACGGACTTTTCGAACGAACGGACTTGCACACACACGCTCAAACCAAAGTCCGACCGTCTAGTATGTGGTGATGTACACCAGGTCTGACGAGACTATAAAACAGAAGTTCAATAGCTTGTGCGTCACCCGTTGGGCCCCTTTTGCTAATGTCGTGTTTATCTCGTGTTAGTAGAAATTTGGTGAGAGACGATTCGCGCTTGTGAGACTCGTATTTTTCAGATCGTTTAACTGTTGTTCAGTTTGTTCTTGTGAGGTTTGTATCTGCTTTTCAGTGCATGTAGTCATGTTCGCATTGATTTACAAGTGTGTTATTGTCCGCTCATTGCTGATTTTCAGCTCGTTCTTCACAGGCCTTGCTGTTCTTCAGTGTGTTCTGTTAAGTGCGTTCTGACCAGCTGACCGTTTTGAAGCCATGTTGCATGTACATACTCGTTGTAGAGCTCATGCATTGTATGTGCTTGGTGCTGTAGTTCATTCTTCAGCTCAAGCCCAGTCCATGAACAGGTCGAGGAGGAGTTCATGGATGAAGAATTGGTTGCTCCAGCGTGGCCAATTCTCTCACATGCCTTTGCTCAGTGAGATCCGTGAGAATAGCCCAATTTTCTCCGGATGAAGGACCCCATTTTTGACTGTTTGTTGGCTTTGCTGACCCCTTATATCTGTTCTGCAATCATCCAGGTCCTGCAGAAGGACTATATTAAGGTAAGAATTGTATCTTTTAACATCACATTTTATTGTTTTTAATGTTTGCTAATGTAATGTATTTCTTTACTCAAACACTAATTACCATGGTTGCAATATAGTGTGAATGTCCCCTTTGTCCTCATGCATGCTGTAATTTTTTTAATGCTCTTTTTTGTACTGCATGCATATTTGCATTCACTAACCTCCCCAGCATGCTATGCTGGGCCCATATCCACCTAGTCTAGTCACTTAACAATGTATTTTGTCAGCTCCATTGTATTGCTTTACCCTAAAATGTCTCCAAATGGTCTGTGTGTCCTTAAATTGATTTAGAATCCCCCCCCCCAAAATGTCTCCAAATGGTCTGTGTATCCTTAAATTGCTTTAGAATCCCCCCTAAAATGTCTCCAAATGGTCTGTGGGTCCTTAAATTGATTTAGAATCCCCTCCCCTCTAGAATGTATCCAAATAGTCTGTGTGTCCTTAAATTGATTTAGAAACCCCTACCCCCCCAAAAAAATGTATCAATGGGCCATCAGAGGGGGTGATATCTGATAAGTGGGCCTTTATATTTTAGTCTTTATTTAAATAATACTTACAATTAATGTTATACTGATGCTGGGCAATAATGTTTTTTGTGTAATGTGCTTGCAATGTTATGTGCAAAAGTACTTATATTTATTTTCTTGTTTGACTCCCCAGATTCCTTCAACGCCACAGGAATGGCAGACTGTGGCATCCCATTTTGCCACCCGTTGGGACTTTCCCAACTGTGGCGGGGCTATAGATGGGAAACACGTCCACATAGTGCCACCACCCCATTCGGGGTCATACTATTTTAATTATAAGGGGTTTCATAGTATTTTCTTAATGGTGGTGGTGTCGGCACAATATGAATTTCTGTATGTGGACACGGGGAAGAATGGCCGGATGTCGGATGGAGGAGTCTTCGCCCAGATGGAGTTCTACCAGCGTCTCCATAGTGGTGGCCTGGGATTGCCACCTGATGCGGATAACGTGGAAGGGCTCCCCTTTGTCTTCATTGCAGATGAAGCCTTCGGTCTGGGCGAACACATGATGAGGCCATTCCCCCAAAGGACACTCACCCCGAAGAGGAGGGTTTTTAACTACCGGCTGGTCAGAGCGAGAAGAGTTGTGGAGAATGCCTTCGGGATAATTGCCAGCCTGTTCCGCCTGTTTCAGACAGCTATCCACATGGCGGACTACAAACGAAATTACCTTTCCTAGCGTGCTACATCCTGCACAATTATTTACACAAACATTCGAGCAATTATCTTGCATCATTTGGGCCTGAGGCCTGACTTATAGAGAATCCTCTGATGGGCCTGGATACTGACCGTATTGGCTTGGCCCCCCAAATCACCCCTCAAGTTCGGGATAAATATGTTGATTTTTTTACGGGTAGGGGGGCCATTGCAATGCCAGACAATCTATAATTTGTTTTAATAAAAAATAATGATCAGATAAAATCTAGAAATGTATTTATTGCTTGCCTTTTTGGCTGTCTCCTAGGTTATCCTAGTGCACTTGTAGTGCCAAGTGTATTTTCCTTTAGTAAATAAGCCCCATTGTCACTGTAAACACCAAATAACTTACAAAACTGGTATTGAGCATTGAAAGAAGAAGCCACACATCTTGTTGATTAAAAGAATTTTTAATCTGTGCACATTCACATGTGCGTTTCTTAACATTTTTGTTTTTAAAATATATATAATTTATTTGCAAAACAATATAATTATTTTGTTTTTAAAAACTATTTTGTAGGTTTTTTTTTTATACAAACAGGCCTCTTTTTTTTTTTGAACAAACAGGCCTCTATTTTTTTTTTCTTTTTAAATTTTTTTTTAACAAACAGGCCTCTATTTTTTGAATTTTTTTTTAACATTTTTTTTTAACAAACAGGCCTCTATTTTTCTATATTTTTTTAAACATTTTTTTAAACAAACAGGCCTCTATTTTTTTTTTTAAGTTCTTTAACAAACAGGCATAAAATTCTTCAAAGCCAAAACCCAGAATGGGGTCAGCAAAAAAGAAAATGAAGAACATGATTGATGTTTTTTTTGTGAAAAAGGGATTCGATTCTCCCCAAAACATTGATCATGTTCTTCATTTCCTGCTGCATATTGTCCAGCCGGTTACGCATTAGGTCCAGGCTCCTGCACATGGCATCAATATCCCCATTCCAGGCCATGATCTGTCCAATTAATCATTGTGCATTGTCCGTGCTAAATGGTTCCCCTTCCCCATCACCTAAAATTGATGAAAAAAAGATGTATTTAGAAATATGCAGACATACATAGATTACCATAAGCTGGGGTGTCAGACACTCACCTGGTGGGGTGCACATGTCGCCCACTTCCTCCACCTCTTCCTCCACATCCTCGGGGGGGGGGGGATTGGTACTTGGACATGCTTCCACCGCTTCTTCCCCTTCCACAACCAGATCACCTAAATTAGATGAAAAAAAGATGTATTTATAAATATGCAGGCATACATAGATTACCATAAGCTGGGGTGTCAGACACTCACCTGGTGGGGTGCACATGTCGCCCACTTCCTCCCCCTCTTCCTCCCCCTCTTCCTCCACATCCTCGGGGGGGGCGCTGGTACTTGGACATGCTTCCACCGCTTCTTCCCCTTCCACAACCAGATCACCTAAATTAGATGAAAAAAAAGATGTATTTAGGAATATGCAGGCATACATAGATTACCATAAGCTGGGGTGTCAGACACTCAACTGGTGGGGTGCCCATGTCGCCCACTTCCTCCACATCCTCCACATCCTCGGTGGGGCTTGGGCTGATCTCCCAATTCAGCAGGCGAGGTCGGGGGTCCCTGGGATCAGGTTGTCTGAGTCTTTTCTCCCCTATGAGAAAGAAACAAAAGATATACATAGCACACAGATATTTGAGTCCAGGAATAGAAATATGAAACATTGTATTAAAGTGGTGTACTATTGTCTGTTTGGGCAGAGCTCCAAGTTGAAGACATGATTAAAATTCACTTGGAAACAAGCTGGAATACTTACCTTTTGGCCAAGTTTCACAGATAGAGACACCCCAACAAGTTTCCACTATAGCACCTGTGTGGGTTACCCAAAAAAATGTATTCTGGTGTCCCACCCTAGTGCTCCTGGGTCCAGATGTGTAAGCAGCTGCTGAGTATCCTCTCCTTACATTCCACTGAATGAAGTTTGCTATTCATTCTAGTTTCAAAGACATCTAGACAACAATGTCCTAAACTTCTCTTAATAAGACAAATTACCAAGACCAAAATGTATTTTAAACCCTGTATCAACTAAATACATCGTATATATTTTTCAATCGATGTTTACTACGAACGATGTTTCCTACGAACGTTTAACGATTTAAAATTGTACAGTAAAGAAAAGCACATGGAGCAGCATGCAAGGTAATAATCAGAATAGGAACACATGACAAATACTTACTTTTTTTCAGCACTTTCTGGATTTGTTTGTACTGATCCGGCTCGCTGAGTTTTAGGTCGGACCATCGTTTCCTCAGCTGATCTTTAGAGCGCCGTACCCCAAAATGATGATGCAGGGTCTTCACTACTTTCAACATTATTTTTGCCTTTCTTAAATTAGGCTGGGCGTACGGTCCATGCTTCCCATCAAAATCTTTTTTTAGCAAAATTGCTACCATCTCCACCATCTCTTCAAAGGCCATATTGGAGGCTTTAAATCTCCTCTTCCCGGATCGGGACGTTCCGGGCTCCGGGCTTTCCTCGTTACTTGAAACATTAGTACACACCTGCTGTGTCTCCGCCATTGTTGCTCCTACTGCGCACCGTAGAGAGAAGGGGGTGGAGAATATTCTTTAAAAAAGAACGTCAGGGGCGGGCGACGCAGGCGGAGTTTCACGCTTGCGCAGTGTGTATAAAGCTAACATGCATGTGCCGTACGTACATTCTGTGTGTAGAAAAGGGGGCGGAGAATATTCATTAAAAATGAACGTCAGGGGCGGGCGACGCAGGTGGAGTTTCACACATGCGCAGTGTGTATAAAGCTATCACGCACGTGCCGTACGTACGTTCGGTGCGCGGAGGAAAGCAGAACTGAAGTTGCGAGTGTCAGAGACAAAGGTAAATTTTATTAACTTTGTAGCGGCCTATACTGCTTAAGGATTGAGGCCTATGTTGAGATAAGATTATGAGAGTTTAGCCTAACATTAGTGTTTATTGTCTTTTACAGAAAAAATGAATAATAAATTTAAGGACCCTGAATTTCTCACACAATTTATTGAGAAGTACAGGGAGATGAGGAATCTGTGGGAGGTCAACCATCCTCAATATTACATTAAAACAGTAAGGAAGTCAACACTGGAGAGCCTTCTGGCATTTGTGCAGACTTTCATCCCAGAAGAAAATGTGGAGATTGTGGATAGGAAAATTGGGATCTTGAGGAATATGTACAGGAGGGAGCATAACAACATCCATGAGATCGGGAGCATCAGCAGATGATGTATATAGATAGACCCAGGCTGTGATACTACGATAAACTACGTTTTCTTGATGACCAGACTGAAGGCAGGAAATCTCTTTCGACCCTTCCCTCCACCCTTCCCTCCACCCCAGCAGAGGCTGATGAGGACCAACCTGGGACTTCCATCCTGGAAGAACTGGATGTGACCATCTGGAGCCAGGTATATATATTTTTAGACATATTTAGTGTCCTAATATTAATGATGTTAACTAGATGTTCTATTACATATAAAAGAGTATCATTCTGACGCCAGCATTTTTTCTAGATAGTGACTAGGGATGAGCTTCATATTTGAGTCGAACGCATGTTCGACTCGGACACCGTGTTCGGTCGTTCACCGAATTATGAAAGTTATGGGCCGTTCGCACCAAATTCGAGTGGCGCGTCACGGCCCATAATTCATCGCAGTGCATTGCTGGCTGATGATTGGCCAAGCATGCACTATGACCCACATGCTTGGCCAATCACAACGCCGTGTGTGCAGAGAGCTGTAATTGGCCAAAGCCAGGGCGGCTTTGGCCAATTATGGCTCAGGGGGTTTAGTACTCGCCCCACACTATGTAAGGCCGCCTGCGTGGCGGCCTTGTGTAGTGTGTTGCAGCGGAGAGAGAGATAGATAGACAGAGAGACAGTGTCATTTGTTTTAAGTTAGATAGAGTAGGCAGGTCGAGTCAGTTAGCTGCATTTACAGTGTATTGTGTATATACTGTATATACATCCCAGGTGTTGTATGTATATATATATATATATATATATATATATATATATATATATACACTGTATTCAGTTTAGCTAGATCCATTCCTGTTATTCTCTTCCTAATGTACTGACAGGCAGGCAGGTGTTTTTACAGTATTTCCAGATAGTGTACTGTGTACCCTGCACAGTTGCACCTACAGTATAGCTACCTGAAGCCAAGTGCTTGTGTGCTTCTTCTGATCCTATTAATAGCACAGGCAGGCTCTTGAAATATTTACAATTAGTGTACTGTGTAACCCTGCACAGTTGCACCTACAGTATAGCTACCAGAAGCCAAGTGCTTGTGTGCTTCTTCTGATCCTATTAATAGCACAGGCAGGCTCTTGAAGTATTTCCAGTTAGTGTACTGTGTAACCCTGCACAGTTGCACCTACAGTATAGCTACCTAGAGCCAAGTGCGTGTGTCCTTCTTCTAATCCTATTAATAGCTTAGGCAGGCTCTTGAAGTATTTCCAGTTAGTCTACTGTGTACCCTGCACAGTTGCACCTACAGTATAGCTACCTGAAGCCAAGTGCTTGTGTGCTTCTTCTGATCCTATTGATAGCACAGGCAGGCTCTTGAAGTATTTACAATTAGTGTACTGTGTAACCCTGCACAGTTGCACCTACAGTATAGCTACCTGAAGCCAAGTGCTTGTGTGCTTCTTCTGATCCTATTAATAGCACAGGCAGGCTCTTGAAGTATTTCCAGTTAGTGTACTGTGTAACCCTGCACAGTTGCACCTACAGTATAGCTACCTAGAGCCAAGTGTGTGTGTCCTTCTTCTAATCCTATTAATAGCTTAGGCAGGCTCTTGAAGTATTTACAGTTAGTCTACTGTGTACCCTGCACAGTTGCACCTACAGTATAGCTACCTGAAGCCAGGTGCTTGTGTGCTTCTTCTGATCGTATTAATAGCACAGGCAGGCTCTTGAAGTATTTCCAGTTAGTGTACTGTGTACCCTGCACAGTTGCACCTACAGTATAGCTACCTGAAGCCAAGTGCTTGTGTGCTTCTTCTGATCCTATTAATAGCACAGGCAGGCTCTTGAAGTATTTACAGTTAGTTTACTGTGTACCCTGCACAGTTGGACCTACAGTATAGCTACCTGAAGCCAGGTGCTTGTGTGCTTCTTCTGATCCTATTAATAGCACAGGCAGGCTCTTGAAGTATTTCCAGTTAGTGTACTGTGTACCCTGCACAGTTGCACCTACAGTATAGCTACCTGAAGCCAGGTGCTTGTGTGCTTTTCCTGATCCTATTAATAGCACAGCCAGGCTCTTGAAGTATTTACAGTTAGTGTAGTGTGTACTCTGCACAGTTACACCTACAGTATAGCTACCTGAAGACAAGTGCAGGTGTTCTCATACTAATAATACTACAGGCAGGCAGTTGATTCTGCTAGCTGTAGTATAATCGGTATATATATACATCCCAGTTTTGTGCAGCTACATCTCACTGCAGGCCATTAGTATGTCTGGAAGGCCATCAAGGAGAGGCAGACATTCACAAGCCAATAAAAGAGGACAAGCAGGCTCTGTATCTAGAGGCAACAGTGCTAGTCGTGGACATGGTGCATCCTCTTTAGCACATGGCCGTGGGACACGCTTGGCCTTTTTTCGGCAGCTGGCCGTGTTGAGCAACATGCGAAAGGCTTGGTCGAGTGGATGACCAAGCCCTCCTCATCCTCCTCATCCTCTCTCACCCAGGCTCAGGGTACTTTGTCTGGTAAAGCAGCTGTCAACGCGGCCTCTTCCCTCGGCTCAATGGCATCAGTCACTCCTTCCCTAGCCCCACCATGTCCTCCTGAGGAGTCCCCCGAACTGTTTGACCACAGTGTTGGGTACATGCTCCAGGAGGATGCCCAGCATTTTGAAGGCTCCGATGATGGTACTCAGCTAGAGGAAGGCAGTAACGTGAGTCCAGATAAAGGGGGTGCCCAAGAAGGACAGCAATCTGGCAGTCATGTTCCCCCAGCAGCAGCATACTGCCAGGTTTGCTCCAGTGATGAGGAGGGACGTGATGATGAGGTCACTGACTCCACGTGGGTGCCTGATAGGAGAGAGTAGGAGGAGGCACATCACCAACAAGGCAGGATGCCCTCCAGGGGCCAGCTTAAGGGCAGCACACTGACTGCATCACACCGCAGAGCTCCGCATGTGCAGGGTGCTGCTATCTCTGTGCTTTATTCCAAAAGTTCTTTGGTGTGGGTCTCTTTTGAGACGAGTGCATCAGATCGCACCGCTGCTTTTGCAACATATTTCTCAAGCGTATCTCGCGTGGCCAAAACATCTCCCACTTGGGCACCTCATGCTTGACCAGACATATGTTGACCTGCCACGCAGTTCATTGGCAAGCGTACCTAGACCCACACCAAAGAATAAAGAGGACCTCTCCTTGCTCCTCATCAAGTGGGATCTCCAACCCCACTATACCTTCAGTCCTCTCTGAGACCTGCACTGAGAGGAATGAAGGTGTAAAATTAGGTGTGTCACAGCCAAGTACTTGCGGGCAATCTGCTATCGGTACACCAATGTCTGATTGTACCAGGCAAATTTCCCTGCCCCTGCTGCTGCACTGCAGAAAGAAGTTCGCTCCCAGCCATCCACATGCCCAGCGGTTGAATACTAGCTTGGCAAAATTGCTAGCACTTCAACTACTACCTTTTCAGTTGGTAGACTCTGCCCCCTTCCGTGAGTTTGTGGAATGTGCGGTTCCTCAGTGGAAGGTTCCCAAACACCACTTTTTCTCACGGAAGGCAATTCAGGCTCTCTACCGGCATGTGGAAGGCAATGTCTTGGCCTCGCTGGACAGGGGGGTCAGCAGTAAGGTGCATATTACCGCTGACTCATGGTCCAGCAGGCATTCACAGGGACGTTACCTAAGTTCCACCGCGCATTGGGTGACTCTGCTGGCAGCTGGGAAGGATGCAGGACAAGGTGCAGTAGTGTTGGAGGTTGTTCCGCCACCACGCCTCCAAAATGCTACTACTGGTGATTCTGACACACCTCTCTCCTCCACCCCCTCCTCTTCTTATTCCTCCATGGCCTCTTCCTGTGCTTTGTCCTCGGGACCAGCGGTGCTCCGTAGGCATTCAAGGGGCTATGCAAGTACGCAGGCCAAAGATGCTATGCGGTGCTTGAGCTGGTGTGCTTGGGGACAGGAGCCACACTGGGGCAGAGATTCTGTCAGCTTTGCAGGGGCAGGTTCAGAGGTGGTTGATGCCACGCCAGCTTAAGCCAGGAATGGTGGTTTGCGACAATGGCACCAACCTCCTCTCTGCCCTCCACCAGGGACAACTGACCCATGTGCCCTGTTTGGCGGTTCTTGGGCAGGTACCCGGGCTTATAGGATGTCCTGAGGCAGGCCAGGAAAGTCTGTGTGCATTTTCGCCAGTCGTATAATGCCAGGTGCTCGGCTGGCTGACCTCCAAAAGGAATTTTACCTGCCCAAGAACCGCCTAATCTGTGACATGCCCACCAGGTGGAACTCAATGTTGGCCATGCTGCAGCGGCTGCACACGCAGCAGAGGGCCATCACCTCTAAATACCTGCCTTAACATGGGCTCTTGATATTTTTTAACCCATTTTTAATTTTTGATGTCTTTTACATTTTGTCACCTGTTTGCATGATACGTAGTATTGGTATTATTCAACTGTTTTTAATTTGCTCTTTATTTCCTCTGAAATAAATTTTACATGTTTTGATGTGAGCTTGATCACGCGCCCTTCATCCATCATTCTCTCACTTAGCCTACCAGACCACCCCGGGGTCATTCTCTGGGCAGCGGGACAAGCATTACCATCTCTTCTAGCTTCGTTACAGTTTACAATACTACTCTTCCCAAAATCAAATCAGACCCTCACAAGCGCAGGAGTAATTTTTTCTTGTCCACAATCTAGGCCATCAATGAGTACCTGTGCGACTATGGCACCAGGACAGGGTCAGGGGAGCTTGTTTTTTTCCCCACGCCAGTGGGCCATGATCAAGGATGCATGCCCTGTCCTGTCACCATTTGAGGAGGCCACGAGGATGGTGAGCAGTGACAGTGCATGCATCAGTGACACTGTCCCCCTTGTCCACCTGTTGGAGCACACGCTGCGTGGAACGCGTTCCCAGAGACTGGGAGGTTACAAACTCCTATTCCTGGACAACGTGTTGCTGAGGCTTCGGTTAGTCAAAGAAGGAGCGGTGGAGAAGGTGGCCGTCTGACCGATGCGTTTAGACAATTTTTTAGTCCGCAGCCCCAAGGTATGATCGGTTCCAGCAACCATTGCCAGCGTCTGTTTTACATGGTGCAGAAATACCTAGGGGCAAGATCTGACGTGGACACCTTTCCCACCGAAATCCTCTGGGTTACTGGGTTTTGAGGATGGATCACTGGCCAGAGCTTGCACAGTATGCAATTGAGCTACTGGCCTGTCCTGCGTCCAGCGTTCTTTCGGAACACACATTCAGTGTTGCTGGAGGCTTTGTAACCGATCACAGGGTGCGCCTGTCCACCGACTCGGTCGATCGACTGACCTTCATAAAAATGAATCAGTCTTGGATCACCACCAGATACCAAGCACCTGATGCTGATGTAACCGAATGATTTTTTTTGAAATGTCAGATTCCTTCAAGACTCCCTATGCTGATGCTGAGTGACTATCCTGTTATGCTGAGTGACTATCCTCTTCCTCCTCAATGATCACGCTGATAGCTTGTAAGAATATTTTTGGTTCTGGGCGCCGCCACCAGTGGCTAAGGCCCAATTTTTCTGCCCCTGTTTAAACAGGGGCGTGTAATTCCAATTTTTGATGCAATACTTTGCAGCAGGTTCGTTCCTGCGCTCCAACTAGAGTATCTGTGAGGTGTTGAAGTGTTGTGGCACCAGCACCAGTGCCTAAGGCCCAATTTTTCAGCCCCTGTTTAACAGGGGCGTGTAATTACAATTTTTGATACAATACTTTGTCATTGGGACAGAAAGTGAGGTGAAATCTTCTGAAGAGGAGCACAGACAGCAAAACAAATGTCACAGGGTGATGACCCTTCCCTGTTTTCCAAAACGCTTAAAATAGATTTTTTGGCTGGAGCTAAACACTTTGTACCAGTTCAAAATTACAAACAGATTCTACTTAACAACAAACCTACAGTCCCTTTCTTGTTAGCACCACCTGTATACTGCTGTTCAGAGGGCCTGGGGCCCCACGCCTTTCCTTTTTTTAATTTTGGTGCGGGGTTCCCCTTAATATCCATACAAGACCCAAAGGGCCTGGTGATGGACCTCGGGGGGGGTATCCATGCCGTTTGTCTCACTGATTTTCATCCATATTACCGGGACCCGACATTACATTAAAGCCGTAAGCAGTTTTTAAATGACTTTTATTCTTTAAAAATGTCATTTTGTGTAGGGACTGTTCTAAGCACGGGAAGCATGCGCCACTTTACAGGCATACTATAGACACCCCACAGGTATGATATTTAAAGGAATATTTCACTTTTTTTCACTTTAAGCATCATTAAAAAACGGCCATTTTTAAAACTTTTTTTTGCATTGATACATGTCCCCTGGGGCAGGACCCGGGTCCCCAAACCTTTTTAGGACAATACCATGCAAATTAGCCTTTAAAATTAGCACTTTTGACTTCGAACCTTCGAGTCCCATAGACTTCATGGGGTTCTAACGTTCGTGCAAAGTTTCGGTCCGTTCGCAGGTTCTGGTGCAAACTGAACCGGGGGTGTTCGGCTCATCCCTAATGGTGACAACAATTTTTGGCCACTAATGTCAGTTGATATGTAGACATCATTTTTTGGATAAAATCCCACATTGAATTTGCAAGTCATGAGCTGAAAATGTGTGTGATTGATGAACCAAAAACTAAAACTATGTCCTTTTTTTATACACAGGATGAGCTCAGCCAGGAGGAAGGTGTGGAAAGTGGCAGGCAGGAGGAGGCTGAGCCCAGTGAACAGCCAGGAGGTGGGCGGAAGTGGTGTCAGCCAGGAGGAGGCAGGGGTTAGTGTCAGCGAAGAGGAGGCAGGGGCTAGTGTCAGCCAGGAGGTGGCCGGGCCCAGTAGGAGCAGCACGCAATCACAGGTGCCTCCCCTCCGCCTTCATACAAAAAGACCTAGGAAGGGGATGATGACAGAGGAGGCATCACTGCGGCCTCATGAGAGAAGCTACAAATTTTCTCAAGAGCCCCCCCGAACCTGAAGAGGCCTATGGCTGCTATTTAGCCAGCAGGTTGCTCGAAATGGAGAAGGGCCAACGCCTCCTCAGTGAAAAATTTTTTTCAGATGTCATTCGCAAGGGGCCAAAGGGCGAGTTAACTGTCAACACCCAAATAAATGAGCAAGCCTCTCCTCCTCCTCCTGCCACAAGTCAACCACCAGAGCCACAGCCTCCAAGGAAGGCTGCAGGGCAGTGTGGATGGAAGGCTGCAGGGAAGGCTGCAGGGCAGCATGGAGTGAAGGCTGCAACGAAGATAAGAAATTGATGGCCTGGGTTCAGTCTGGTCTGACAGAAGACGCAGGCTGGTGTAGTACCACAGCCTGGGGACATATATGTCATCTGCTGCTGCTCTTGATCTCTGGG
>JBBGZY010001347.1:1605000-1697500 GCA_037952925.1 Lithobates clamitans
GCTAAGCCGTTCACTGAATTTATATGTTTATTGCATTTACTTATTGAAACACTGTGACAGCATTGTCATATTATTGCATTCATATATTTCCATCTTGGAATTTCCTGCAATTTTTTCACTTGATCTACAAACATCACTGTTTTGATATATTAAGATGTTACTTAAGTTTTTCCATTCACGTTAGATCACTTTTATTTTTCATTTGATTAATTTCAAACATCATTAGCGCTGCACCATTATATTCTCAATCCAAATGGGAGAGTTGCATAGAAAATATTAAAAAAAGTCAGTATCTTCATTTTCAGAAGGTTTACACATCCCAGCACCGATAGGGGGAGATTCTTCCATATCTCAATTTTCCTTTTGAGGAGCCACTGTGCCCATAAATTACCGCCACTGTACCATCAAACGCAGCCACTGTACCCATCAATTGCAGCCACTGTGCCCATTAAACGCAGTCACTGTGCCATCATTCATCTATTAAACACTTTTTGTCACTCAGTGGACTTTCTTTTTTTCTTTTGTTTTCACCACATTTTTATTGTTCTATATATAGTTTGTGCTAAGCCGTTCACTGAATTTATATGTTTATTGCATTTACTTATTGAAACACTGTGACAGCATTGTCATATTATTGCATTCATATATTTCCATCTTGGAATTTCCTGCAATTTTTTCACTTGATCTACAAACATCACTGTTTTGATATATTAAGATGTTACTTAAGTTTTTCCATTCACGTTAGATCACTTTTATTTTTCATTTGATTAATTTCAAACATCATTAGCGCTGCACCATTATATTCTCAATCCAAATGGGAGAGTTGCATAGAAAATATTAAAAAAAAGTCAGTATCTTCATTTTCAGAAGGTTTACACATCCCAGCACCGATAGGGGGAGATTCTTCCATATCTCAATTTTCCTTTTGAGGAGATCCACCAGAGGCAGCAGATTCAGACCAAGGTAATCCGCGGCCCTTGGAGATTCGCAAACCCTCAAATAGGTAAACCGAGTGACCCACTATAGTGGCAACCCAGAGTCCGCCGCCAGAAATTTTGCAAAGATGTCCAAAATGGTGAGGACTACTTGAAGACACTTATCTGGATCCCTCAAAAACAGCAGCATATCATCCTCATACAGCGCTAAACATTCTTTAATGCTCCCAACTTCCAGGGCCCAACCTCAGGTGAGGAACAGAGCGCTATTGCCAATGGTTCAATCATTAGGGAAAACAGGAAAGGCAATAGAGGGCAGCCCTACCTGTTTCCCCTACCTACCTAAAAAAAAACAGGATATGGAAGACCCAATTTTTAACGCCATCTGAGGCTTACTGTAAAATAAGGACACCCACTTACAATATTGTGGCCCGAATCCCATATGTTCTAACACCATTTTCATATAGCCCCAATCTACCGTATCAAAAGCTTTGGCCATATCCAGTGAGTCCACCGCCCTAGTTCCAGTTGTTTTGTGGGAGATTTGCAGATGAGTAAACAAACAACAGAAATTGGTGTCGGTACACTTCTCTGGCATAAAGCCAGTTTGATCTACATCAACCAGAGCCGAGAGCACTATTGAAAATCTGGTGGCCAAAACCTTGGTAAGAATTTTTAAGTCAGCATTAAGAAGAGCAATTGGCCTATACAGTAGGAGGAACAACAGGTGAGATCCTTACCAGGCTTAGGGAGTAGAACCACATACAGCATGGAAGGGGGTAAAGCCCCATGCTCAAAGCTAAAGGAGTATAATGCCTGTAATCTAGGGCCTAGTGTGTTCAAGTATTGCCTATACCACTCCACTGGGAACCCATCCATGCACAGGGATTTGTTTGAGGGAAACAAAAAAAAATGGCTGCATCTATTTCTTTAAGGGTAATATCCCGGGGATAGGAAGACTTGAGAGCAGGTCTGTCAATTCTGTCATGTCATAAGGCAGTATAGGAGGATATAGAGCTGAATAGTACTCTATAAATCGATGCATGATGGCCTCAGGGTCCTTAATCATTTCCCCCATCTGTGAGCATACACATGGCACACTAAGGCCCCTTTCACATGGGCGGACCGTTCAGGTCCACCTGTCAGTTTTTTAGGTGGACCTGAACAGATGCTCCATGCAGGTCTATGAAGCGACGGATGTCAGCGGTGACATGTCCGCTGACATCCGATCAGCTCTGAATCCAGATGGGTGGAAACCCTATTTTCCATCTGCCTGGCAGATCAGATCAGATGTAAATGGACAAGTGGTCCGTTTTCATCTGATCCCCCATATAGGAGAGCGGAGCTCTGACAGATCCGTCCCTGCACAGTGAGCGGAGACAGATCAATGGAGCGATCCCCGCTGAGCAAGCGGAGTCTGTACACGGACAGCCCCGTGTGAAAAGGGCCTAACTGGAGCCCTCTGATCTGCAACCAGCATCGCCAACAACTTACCATTTTTGTCACCCTTTTCAAAAAGTGATTCAGCTCTATGAAGCAAGGTAGTGTGTGCCAGGTCAGTATCAAATAAGGCAAGTTGAAGTTTAGCTCCCTCCAGGGATGCAAATGTGGCATTCCCAAGATCAGCAGCATATTCCACCACTAGCCTACGCTCCTCACTTTGCAAATACTCCCTGTCTGCGACATGGTCCTTACGCACTACCTTAATGGCCGATATAAACTGTCCCCTCATCACAGCCTTGAAGGTGTCCCAAACCACTGTGTCCACAGCAGAGGAGGAATTGTCATCCCAGAACACAGACATAGACGTTTGCACCTTTTGTGTCACCTTTTGTGTAGCTGCCATGCACTTCCTCCAGTCCTGGCCACCAAAGAAAAGGTTATTAGGAAAGGATCATGATCCGACAGACCACCCACCAAATAATTGACAGCATGTACTAGTTTTAAACATAAGGGATTAGCAAAGGTGAGATCTATCCTGGATGCTGTTCTATGAGTACGGGATAAACATGAGTAGCTTCTACCCCCCGGGATTCTTCAACCTCCATAACTCAGAGAGTTGAGCAGCAGATACCCAGGACAGAAAATATGTGGGGGGGAGCCTTAGCAAATTAGTAGCATCCGGCCCGCCATCCAGAATGGCTTTAAAGTCACCAGCCAGGAGTAGAGGAAAATGCATATAAGGAGCTAATGTTACCAACAGATCATATAGTGATTGCGACTGAAAAGGAAGAGGAACATACACACATGCAATCACCATTTGTGTTTGATGAAATCCAACACTAGGATAACATACGGTTCCCCCCCGGATCAGAGATCACCTTCTGAACTGTGCAAGGAATACTTTTACTAAGCAGAATAGTTACCCCTCTAGCATACATGGAGTATGAGGCATGATACACTTTCTGTATCCAAGGCTTACGTAGAGATAACACCTTGCTCCCATCCAAATGGGTCTCTTGCAGGAAAACAATATGTGGCCAGCTGCTTTTAAATAGGTAAACATAGCTGCTCTTTTAACTTCATAATTAAGGCCCCGGATATTACACAGTTAAGGTACATAGTCGAAAAGCCAGAAAAAAGACAATAGTCCATCCAGTTCAACCTGTGTATGTGTATCAGTGTATCCCAAATTATTTCCCATATCCCTGTATGTTGTCCTGTCCTAACCACTTAACCGCTTCAATACCGGGCCAATTCTGACACTTTGCTCCTACATGTAAAATCATCATTTTTTTGCTAGAAAATTACATAGAACCCCCAAATATTATATATGTTTTTTTAGCAAAGACCCTAGAGAATACAATGGCGGTTGTTGTAACTTTTTATCTCACACAGTATTTGCGCAGCAATTTTTCGAACGCGTTTTTTTGGGGAAAAAAACTGTTTTGTGAAAGATGAAGTTACGCTGAGTAAATAGATACCTAACATGTCACGCTTCAAAATTGCACACGCTCGTGGAATGGCGCCAATGTTGGGTACTTAAAAATCCCCATAGGCGACGCTTGAAATTTTTTTACTGGTTACATGTTTTGAGTTACAGAGGAAGTCTAGGGCCAAAATTATTGCTCTCGCTCCAACGTTCGTGGCGATACCTCACATATATGGTTTGAACACCGTTTTCATATGTGGGCGGGACTTACGTATGCGTTCGCTTCTGCGTGCGAGCACACGGGGACAGCGGCGCTTTAAAAAATTTTTTTTTTTTATTGTTAATTATATTTTTTTTTTTTTATTTTGACACTTTTTTGAAAAAAAATAAAAATTGATCACTTTTATTCCTATTATAAGGAATGTAAACATCCCTTGTAATAGCAATATGACATGTCAGGTGCTCTTAATAGTGAGATATGGGGTCAATAAGACCCCATATCTCACCACTAGGCTGGGAAGCCTGAAATAAAAAAAAAATAAAACGATCGCCGCTTCCAAGTCGAAGCGGCGCCGTTTTTTTGAATGGGGAGGCCGGGCGTGACGTCATAACATTGCGCCCGGCCTCCGACGATCATAGAGACTCCGGGGACCATCTGGTCCGCCGGAAATCTCTATGATCTACATCCGTCGCCGGCGGATCCACTCTCCGCCTCACCGATCGTAACGGTGAGTAGGAGCAAGCACCGGAGGGCGGCGGAAGGGGGGGGACGTCCCCTCTCGCCTCCCATAGGAACGATCAAGCGGCGAAACGGCCGCTATGATCATTCCTATGGTAACTACAGGCATCATTCAGATATACCCGCCCAAAGCCCAGAATGTCATATGACGCCCGTGGTATTGAAGTGGTTAAGGACCGAGCCGCTTTCTGAGATTTGTTGTTTACAAGTTAAAAACAGGTTTTTTTGCTAGAAAATTACTTAGAACCCACAAACATTCAAACATTATACATTTTTTTTCTAACACCCTAGAGAATAAAATGGCAGATGTTGCAATACTTTCTGTCACACCGTATTTGCGCATCGGTCTTACAAGCGCACTTTTTTTGGAAAGAATACTCTTTTTTGAATTAAAAAATAAGGCAACAGTAAAGTTAGCCCAATTTTTTTTATATTGTGAAAAAAAAGATCTCAGATCTTATACTTACACTAAAATGCAATAAAAAAAAAAATAAGAAAAATTTGTCATTTAAAAAAAAAAAAAAGGCCCTTCAAGAGCTATAAGTGGAAGTGAGAGTCGGGAGGGGGGCCCTCTCCCGCCACCGATAAAAGTGATCTCTGCCGCTGAGACAACTTTTATCTTAAGCCGGACCGCTCACTGAAGAAGAGGATACCGGGGTTATGGCAGCTAGCTGCTTCCATAACAACGATATCCTCCTTCAAAGTGCTGACATATAACGTCGGTGGGCGGTCCGGAAGTGGTTAAAATGTACATCTAATGCCGTGTACACATGACTTTTCGACCGGACTGGTCCGACGGTCTATCCGACGGACTTTCGGTCGAGTTCCGACGGACTTTCCGAACAAACGGACTTGCCTACATACGATCACACCAAAGTCCAGTGATGACGTACGACCGGACTAAAAAAAGGAAGTTGATAGCCAGTAGCCAATAGCTGCCCTAGCGTCGGTTTTCGTACGTCGGACTAGCATACAGAGGAGCGGACTTTTCGACCGGACTCGAGTCTGTGGGAAAGATTTGAAACATGTTCCAAATCTAAAGTCCGTCAGATTTTCGACCGAAAAAGTCCGCTGCAGGTCCGATGAAGCCTACACACAGTCGAACTGTCGGACCAGTCCGGTCGAAAAATCCGCTCGTGTGTACGCGGCATAAGAGTCTTTTAAAAATATTCATACTCCCCACAGCCACCACCAGTAGAGAGTTCCACATCCTTATTGCCCTAACAGTGAAGAACCCCCCTTACGCAGTTTAAGGTTAAACCACTTCTCCTCCAGTCCCCTTGTCCTTTTACACTCCCTAGGACTGAATAGTTTATTTTCTATGCTGGGATCCCCATTGAGATAATTGTAGATTACTATCTTGTCCCCTCTCAATCTATTAGCACCCCTAGATCCTTCTCCATCCTTGATTCTCCCAGCTGTTCTCCACCTAGTGAATATTTTTAATTTATGTTTTTTGACCCCAAGTGCATTACTTTACATTTCTCCACATTAAATCTCATTTGCCATTTGTTTGCCCACTCCTTTATTATATTCAGGTCTTTCTGCAAAATTTCTGTGTCCTGATGCGAGTTTATTACTCTGCTTATCTTTGTGTCATCAGCAAAAACTAGTTATCCCATACTCTATATCATTTATGGATATGTTGAATAGAATTGTTCCCAAGACAGAACCTTGGGGTACTCCACTACCCACTCCAGACCAGTCTGAGTACATGTTATTTATCACTAGCCTTTGGACCCGTCCCTGTAACCATTTTTTTACGCAAGCACAAACCCTATGGTCCAAGCCTGCAGACCTCAGCTTGTAAATTAAGCATTTATGGCGGACTGTATAAAATGCTTATATTTGATAATATTCCAAGACAATATATTAACCACTTGAAGACCGCCGCACGACGATGTACGTTGGCAGAGTGGCACGGGCAGGCAAAAGGGCTTACATGTACGTCCTTGCCTTCCCATGGGTGGGGGGTCCGATCGGACCCCCCCTTTGCCAGCGGCGGTCGGATTCAGGTCAGGGGCAATCAAAGTTGAGGGGGAGGCCACTCATTCATGGCTCCCCCCTCGCGATCGCTCCTGGCCCATGACAGACTTCCTCGGCTTCTGTAATGTAAACAGAAGCAGAGGAAGTGATGTCACCTCTCCTCGGCTCGGCAGTTTCCGTTCCGGCGCAGAGGAGAGAAGACTGTAATGTGAGTGCACCAAACACACACACACAGTAGAACATGCCAGGCACACATTACACCCCCTGACCCCCCCCCCCCGATCACCTCTCCCTCCCTGTCACACTGACACCAAGCAGTTTTTTTTTGATTACTGCATGGTGTCAGTTTGTGACAGTTAGTGTGTTAGGGCAGTTAGGGTTAGCCCCCTTTAGGTCTAGGGTACCCCCTAACCCCCCCAATAAAGTTTTAACCCCTTGATCACCCCCTGTCGCCAGTGTCACTAAGCGATCATTTTTCTGATCGCTGTATTAGTGTCACTGGTGACGCTAGTTAGGGACGTAAATATTTAGGTTTGCCGTCAGCGTTTTATAGTGACATGGACCCCCATATACTATCTAATAAATGTTTTAACCCCTTGATTGCCCCCTAGTTAACCCTTTCACCACTGATCATCGTATAACCGTTACGGGTGACGCTGGTTAGTTCGTTTATTTTTTATAGTGTCAGGGCACCCGCCGTTTATTACCGAATAAAGGTTTAGCTCCCTGATCGCCCGGCGGTGATATGCGTCGCCCCAGGCAGCGTCAGATTAGCGCCAGTACCGCTAACACCCATGCACGCAGCATACGCCTCCCTTAGTGGTATAGTATCTGAACAGATCAATATCTGATCCGATCAGATCTATGCTAGTGTCCCCAGCAGTTTAGGGTTCCAAAAAACGCAGCGTTAGCGGGATCAGCCCAGATACCTGCTAGCACCTGCGTTTTGCCCCTCTGCCCGGCCCAGCCCAGCCCACCCAAGTGCAGTATTGATCGATCACTGTCACTTACAAAACACTAAACGCATAACTGCAGCGTTCGCAGAGTCAGGCCTGATCCCTGCGATAGCTAACAGTTTTTTTGGTAGCGTTTTGGTGAACTGGCAAGCACCAGCCCCAGGCAGCGTCAGGTTAGCGCCAGTACCGCTAACACCCACGCACGCACCGTACACCACCCTTAGTGTTATATTATTTCTGATCAGATCAATATCTGATCCGATCAGATCTATACTAGCGTCCCCAGCAGTTTAGGGTTCCCAAAAAACGCAGTGTCATACCCCGTACACACGGTCGGATTTTCCGATGGAAAATGTCCGATCGGAGCGTGTTGTCGGAAATTCCGACCGTGTGTGGGCTCCATCGGACATTTTCCATCGTATTCTCCGACACACAAAGTTGGAGAGCAGGAGATAAAATTTTCCGACAACAAAATCCGTTGTCGGAAATTCCGATCGTGTGTACACAAATCCGACGGACAAAGTGCCACGCATGCTCAGAATAAATAAAGAGATGAAAGCTATTGGCTACTGCCCTGTTTATAGTCCCGACGTACATGTGTTACGTCACCGCGTTTAAAACGATCGGATTTTCCGACAACTTTGTGTGACCGTGTGTATGCAAGACAAGTTTGAGCCAACATCCGTCGGAAAAAATCCTAGGATTTTGTTGTCGGAATGTCCGAACAAAGTCCGACCGTGTGTACGGGGCATCAGTGAGATCAGCCAAGATACCTGCTAGCACCTGCGTTTTGCCCCTCCGCCCGGCCCAGTCCAGCCCACCCAAGGGCAGTATCGATCGATCACTGTCACTTACAAAACACTAAACACATAACTGCAGCGTTCGCAGAGTCAGACCTGATCCCTGCGATCGCTAACAGTTTTTTTGGTAGCGTTTTGGTGAACTGGCAAGGACCATCCCCAGGCAGCGTCAGGTTAGCACCAGTACCGCTAACACCCACGCATGCAGCATACGCCTCCCTTAGTGGTATAGTATCTGAACGGATCAACATCTGATCCGATCAGATCTATACTAGCGTCCCCAGCAGTTTAGGGTTCCCAAAAACACAGTGTTAGCGGGATCAGCCCAGATACCTGCTAGCACCTGCGTTTTGCCCCTCCGCCCGGCCCAGCCCAGCCCACCCAAGTGCAGTATCGATCGATCACTGTCACTTACAAAACACTAAACGCATAACTGCAGAGTTCGCAGAGTCAGGCCTGATCCCTGCGATCGCTAACAGTTTTTTTGGTAGCGTTTTGGTGAACTGGCAAGCACCAGCGGCCTAGTACACCCCGGTCGTAGTCAAACCAGCACTGCAGTAACACTTGGTGACGTGGCGAGTCCCATAAGTGCAGTTCAAGCTGGTGAGGTGGCAAACACAAGTAGTTTCCCGCTGCCACCAAGAAGAAGACAAACAGGCCCGTCGTGCCCATCATGCCCTTCCTGCTGCATTCGCCAATCCTAATTGGGAACCCACCACTTCTGCAGCACCCGTAATTCCCCTATTCACATCCCCAACCAAATGCAGTCGGCTGCATGAGAGGCATTTTCTTTATGTCCTCCCGAGTACCCCTTCCCAACGAACCCTCCCCCAAAAAAGATGTTGTGTCTGCAGCAAGCGCAGATATAGGCGTGACACCCGCTATTATTGTCCCTCCTGTCCTGACAATCCTGGACTTTGCATTAGTGAATGTTTTGAAAGCTACCATACACTAGTTGAGTATTAGCGTAGGGTACAGCATTGCACAGACTAGGCACACTTTCACAGGGTCTCCCAAGATGCCATTGCATTTTGAGAGACCCGAACCTGGAACCGGTTACAGTTATAAAAGTTAGTTACAAAAAAAAGTGTAAAAAAATAAATATATAAAATAAAAAAAAAATAGTTGTCGTTTTATTGTTCTCTCTCTCTATTCTCTCTCTACTGTTCTGCTCTTTTTTACTGTATTCTATTCTGCAATGTTTTATTGTTATTATGTTTTATCATGTTTGCTTTTCAGGTATGCAATTTTTTATACTTTACCGTTTACTGTGTTTTATTGTTAACCATTTTTTTGTCTTCAGGTAAGCCATTCACGATTTTGAGTGGTTATACCAGAATGATGCCTGCAGGTTTAGGTATCATTTTGGTATCATTCTTTTCAGCCAGCGGTCCGCTTTCATGTACAAGCAATCCTAGCAGCTAATTAGCCTCTAGACTGCTTTTACAAGCAGTGGGAGGGAATGCCCCCCCACCCCCCACCGTCTTCCGTGTTTTTCTCTGGCTCTCCTGTCTCAAATGGGAACCTGAGAATGCAGCCGTTGATTCAGACAGCTGACCATAGAGCTGATCAGAGACCAGAGTGGCTCCAAACATCTCTATGGCCTAAGAAACCGGAAGCTACGAGTATTTCATGACTTAGATTTCGCCGGATGTAAACAGCGCCATTGGGAAATTGGGAAAGCATTTTATCACACCGATCTTGGTGTGGTCAGATGCTTTGAGGGCAGAGGAGAGATCTAGGGTCTAATAGACCCCATTTTTTTCAAAAAAGAGTACCTGTCCCCCCCTGCTCTTGCACAAAGGCGAACGCAAGCATCGGTCTGGCGTCAAATGTAAACAGCAATTGCACCATGCATGTGAGGTTTCATCGCAAACGTCAGATCGAGGGCAGTAATTTTAGCAGTAGACCTCCTCTGTAAATCTAAAGTGGTAACCTGTAAAGGCTTTTAAAGGCTTTTAAAAATGTATTTCGTTTGTCGCCACTGCACGTTTGTGTGCAATTTTAAAGCATGTCATGTTTGGTATCCATGTACTCGGCCTAAGATCATCTTTTTTAATTCATCAAACATTTGGGCAATATAGTGTGTTTTAGTGCATTAAAATTTAAAAAAGTGTGTTTTTTCCCCAAAAAATGCGTTTGAAAGATCGCTGCGCAAATACTGTGTGAAAAAAAAATGAAACACCCACCATTTTAATCTGTAGGGCATTTGCTTAAAAAAATATATAATGTTTGGGGGTTCAAAGTAATTTTATTGCAAAAAATAATATTTTTTTCATGTAAACAAAAAGTGTCAGAAAGGGCTTTGTCTTCAAGTGGTTAGAAGAGTGGTTGATGTGTGACATAAGCTTCTAAATGTTGTGCATAAAATGCCAGGACAGTTCAAAACCCCCCCAAATGACCCCATTTTGGAAAGTAGACACCCCAAGCTATTTGCTGAGAGTCATGTCGAGTCCATGGAATATTTTATATTGTGACACAAGTTGCGGAAAAGAGACACATTTTTTTTTTTTTGCACAAAGTTGTCACTAAATGATATATTGCTCAAACATGGCATGGGAATATGTGAAATTACACCCCAAAATACATTCTGTTCCTTCTCCTGAGTACGGGAATACCACATGTGTGAGACTTTTTGTGAGCCTAGCTGCCTACGGGACCGCACCGCCTTCAGGCTTTCTAAGGGCGTAAATTTTTGATTTCACTCTTCACTGCCTGTCACAGTTTCGGAGGCCATGGAATGCCCAGGTGGCACAAACCCCCCCAAATGACCCCATTTTGGAAAGTAGACACCCCAAGCTATTTGCTGAGAGGTATAGTGAGTATTTTGCAGACCTCACTTTTTGTCACAAAGTTTTGAAAATTGAAAAAAGAAAAAAAAAATGTTTTTTCTTGTCTGTCTTCATTTTCAAAAACAAATGAGAGCTGCAAAATACTCACCATGCCTCTCAGCAAATAGCTTGGGAAATCCTGAAGGCCAATTCCACATATGCCCATGGCCTGTGTGAGCAATATATCATTTAGTGACAACTTTGTGCAAAAAATAAATAAATAAATAAAAATTTGTCACTTTCCCGCAACTTGTGTCAAAATATAAAATATTCCATGGACTCAACATGCCTCTCAGCAAATAGCTTGGGGTGTCTACTTTCCAAAATGGGGTCATTGGGGGGGGGGGTTTGTGCCATCTGGGCATTTTATGGCCTTAAAAACTGTGATAGGTAGTGAGGAGTGAAATCAAAAATTTACGTCCTTAGAAATCCTGAAGGCGGTGATTGGTTTTTGGGGCCCAGTACGCGGCTAGGCTCCCAAAAAGTCCCACACATGTGGTATCCCCGTACTCAGGAGAAGCAGCTGAATGTATTTTGGGGTGCAATTCCACATAGGCCCATGGCCTGTGTGAGCAATATATCATATAGTGACAACTTTTTGTAAATATTTTTTTTTTCATCATTATTCAATCACTTGGGACAAAAAAAAAATATTCAATGGGTTCAACATGCCTCTCAGCAATTTCCTTGGGGTGTCTACTTTCCAAAATGGGGTCATTTGGGGGTGGGTTTGTACTGCCCTGCCATTTTAGCACCTCAAGAAATGACATAGGCAGTCATAAACTAAAAGCTGTGTAAATTCCAGAAAATGTACCCTAGTTTGTAGACGCTATAACTTTTGCGCAAACCAATAAATATACGCTTATTGACATTTTTTTTACCAAAGACATGTGGCCGAATACATTTTGACCTAAATGTATGACTAAAATTGAGTTTATTGGATTTTTTTTATAACAAACAGTAGAAAATATCTTTTTTTTCAAAATTTTTGGTCTTTTTCCGTTTATAGCGCAAAAAATAAAAACGGCAGAGGTGATCAAATACCATCAAAAGAAAGCTCTATTTGTGGGAAGAAAAAGACGCAAATTTCGTTTCGGTACAGCATTGCATGACCGCGCAATTAGCAGTTAAAGCGACGCAGTGCCAAATTGGAAAAAGTCCTCTGGTCCTTAGGCAGCATAATGGTCCGGGGCTGAAGTGGTTACCCGACATAATTACAGTTGAAAAATCATAATGATATACTCATGGAGACAATGACAGGCACACAGCCCAGCCCCTGTGCTCTAGAGAAGCTACAGAACAAAACATAGGTAATACGGTGTAATTGCATAAAATCCCCACATGATGGTACCTGGAAACCCAAAAAACATACCCTGCTGTAATACCTAGCAAAAAAAGGAATTGAAAACTTGGCATTCAGCTTATACCCAAAACCCATGGTAACAATCACTGGAAGGTAGCTAGTGTATTAACACCAGACAGTCATCTGCAAAAGTCATTAGATTAAAAAATAGAAAAGTGATAAAAAAATGTGTCTACAACAACAACAAAAAAGTATACAAAACTGTAGTATATTCCATGAGCTTCTGAGATGACTCCAAAATTCAGATTGTTCTACCCTGCACCTTTAGGTAGCACATGATGGTCCATCATGTGCTACCTAAAGGTGCAGGGTAGAACACTCTGAATTCGGAGTCATCTCAGGAGTGTTCTACCCTGCCAAAGTGTTAAACGAACAAGTACTGCATCCAACATAGAACAGAGATTAAATGTAACAATGGAAAAATAATGTCAGAGAAGGCACATTTTAGCACGTAGTATAAAACATATATGCCAGAGTTACAGTAACAGTAAATGGTATCAAGCTAATCTACTGCATCTCCTGTGGATTCAAAAAACTTTACAGTACTTTGGTGTTCCACCCACAGCTTACTCGGATACAGCATGCTGTTGTGAGTGTGGTATGGAATCTTAATAATATATATGGGGAATTTAAATTAAGATCTCAGTGGGGTTTTTTTTTCAGTGCCTCTAACCTTACAGTAAAATTGTGAACTTTGTTCAGATAATCAGTAACATACCACAATAATTTCCTGAGTTTGTTACTCTATGGGGAATTCTTATCAATGTATAAATATCTCCCAATAAAATGAATAAGTAAATATTTTGACTTTATTAATTTACAAGTATAGTTACACAATTTCATACAGAACCGGGATTTCTGGTGATTAATATTTCATACACTTCATCAAAAACATCAACACGGCAATAAAACTATTTTCTTAATACTTTACAAATAACTCAGGGAAGCCCAAATGGCTATGTTAGAAAAATATTTGCGATAATCAAGCCTTACGTTCAAAAACACAATATCTCCTGTCACTGGGGGAAATATTCCTCTGAATTTCCCTGGCTGGAATGAATACAAATTATGTCTCGCAGAGTCAACAAATAGATATTGTAAATTTGAAAGAAATTGAATGGGGTGATAAATACTTTCCCTGGGACCACAGTAGCCTAAATTGTTGTAATACAGGTCTATGCCTAAATTTACCCAGGCACGGCTTCAACACACACAGCCTAGACCATCAACGTGGAAAAATGATTAATTATAAAACATAAAAAACATATGATTAAATAAAAATGATTAAATTATAAAACATAAACTGTAAAATGCAATCCCTATAATTTTGAGAGGAAAAGGTTAATTAATACCCATATGGTCTGTATCTTACCACAGGAAAAAGGGGAAGATCTCCGACAAGTACGTGCGATTAGTTCCAGTAGCGAAGTCCAGTAAGATGGGGAGTGGTCAAATATCAACAGGCTTCTTGTTAGTCTAGGGAGTGTATAAGGCGTGTGCGTCTGCGGTCCTCTCTCTATGGCCCTCACATATTTTATACCATCTGGGACAATAAGTTCATAAAATTATAATAAACTCATCCTAGGAGGTTTGGCTTTTTCTCCATTGGTTGGAAAACTCTAATGATTTACCTGAAGAGCTTAGGTAATATTATCTTCAACCACTAGGTGTGTCTGAGGGCAAAAAAATGTGTTCTGAACTATTTGTTAAAAGAAAAATATGTTTTCTTTCATGATGGGCATCTGCCTGTATATTGGGGCTGATGAATATATATCTGTGTTATTCAGGGACTCCGGCAACCGGCACAATATACAATGCACTCAGTATATGTTTTATTAATCAATATCACACACAATGACTGTCTATATGGATGACTAACTGTCAGGGCTGGCTCAGCCCTTCCTTCTCTGAGCTGGCCGCTCAGCTGTCGGCTAAATGCCAGCTCTCATCTCTCTCCACAGTTAACCAGCTGTTGTGGATCTGCTCATCAGTCCCGCCAACTTAAATATCTCCAGCTCACTTCATTCCTGCCTTCGCCTTGGTCACATCACAAGAAACAATCTCCTGTGTTCCTGTTTAAAGACTGGCTTTGCTGACATCCCTTCTGGCTTCTTATCCTATGTAAGAGAACTGTCAGAATGCGCCCGGTGCGCACATGTGTGCATACACATATTCACGGGCATCGGCAGATTTCCTCGCGCACCAGTGCGCATGCGCGTGCGCGTCGCACTGCGTGCACGCGCAGGAGCACACCTCTGGCCACAATTGGCGCCAGACAGCCTATTTAAGGGTTGCTCTGACATCTGGCAAGTGCTGCTTGATCTTCAGCTGTGTCCTGAGATTCTGAAACCCTGTTTGTTTGACTTGACTTCCTGTTGCTGAACCCTGGCCTTCCTGACCCTGTTTCTGGACTCTGATTACTCTGATTACCAGTTCCTGATCCTGGCTTCCTGTTTGACCTTGCTCCTGTTTATGACTTGGTACCTCACTGCCCGCCCGTTGCTGAACCCGGCTTACCTGATGACCTCGCTCCTGTCTCCTGTTTGGCTCCACGCTGTTTCCGAGTACCTGTGCTGGTTGTCCATCCTCTCAGCTTTGCTGGTTCCAGTTCTTCACCAGAAACCCTGCCTGCACTTCCCAGTCTGCAACACTTCCTGCAAGTTCTGCACGCAGCATTCACAGGTATTCGTATTCCTCCTGATCCTTGCCACCATCTGTTCCACCTCCAGTGGGGCTTGGATTGGAGATACAAGAGAGGCTGACCTCGTCATTTCAGACTCCTACCAGGTACGTGACAGTATCAAGCAGCCACAAATGGAGTCTGAAAGGGAGGCCTCTCCACCAGAGGACATTTACAGATCTATTTCTGTATTATCCAATATAGTGCAGAAGTTACAAGAAAATCTGAGTCGCATGGAAGAGCGATTTCCCCATGATGAGAATGTCGCATTGGTCTTTGCTCCGCTTTTGGTCTCTGATTCATATACCCAAACAGAGCCCGGCTTGTTCCATGAGGTTGCTTCCACTCCTGAACCCAGGGTGCCTAATGCCTATGCCTGAGTGATTCTCCGGAAATCGCAAGAAGTTTTGCACATTACAGAATTCCTGTGAACTATATTTCTCCCTGTTACCCCGGACCTTCACGTCTGAAAACATCAAGGTTGGGTTTATCATTACGTTACTATTGGATGAACCACTTTCCTGGGCTCATCATCTCCGGGAACAACATGAACCTATCCTGACAACTACGGATTCTTTCTTCTCAGCCATGGCTCAGCTTTATGCAGACCCCTTCTACCAGCAGACTGCCGAATTCATGCTTGGCAAATTACAGCAAGGTCCAAGGCCTGCTGAGGAATACGTAACTGACTTTCGTGTATGGAGTGCAGATACCCAATGGAATCATTCCGCACTTTGTCACCAGTTTCGACTAGGACTGTCTGACACCTTAAAGGGGTTGTAAAGGTAAATTTTTTTTTTTTTAAAAATAACAAACATGTTATACTTACCTTCACTGTGCAGCTCGTTCTGCACAGAGTGGCCCCGAACCTGGTCTTCTGGGGTCCCTCGGCGGCTGTTTCAGCTCCTCCCCGCAAGCATTAACCACCTTAATGCGAGCTCCCTCGCATGGTGGTGAGTGCTTGCTGGCGCGCTCCCGTGATACAGCCAGCGGCTATAGCCGCTCGCTGTATCACTCGGCCCCGCCCCCCGGCGCGCCGCGTCATCGGATGTGATTGACAGCAGCGCGAGCCAATGGCTGCGCTGCTTTCAATCCATCCACTGCAGCCAATCAGCGACCAGGCTGAGCTGCAGTGGAGATGACGAGAACGAGCAGCGAAGATTCGAGGCGTCAGGTAAGTAAAACGGGGGGGCTGGGGGCGGCGGTATTGTCAAAAGTTTTTTCACCTTAATGCATAGAATGCATTAAGGTGAAAAAATTTTTACCTTTACAACCCCTTTAAAGGATGAGCTTGCCAGAGTGGGAGTTCCAGCATCCCTGGAAGACCTGATCTAACCATTCAGACCGATCGGCGATTACGTGAAAGGCAATCCGAAAGGTCCAAAGGAACCCTTTCTGTGGCTTCAAGATCTGACATCCCTGCATCCTCATCTGTTGCATCCCCCAGAAGGAGGGAACGGCATAAGACTCCTCATAGAAGTTTTCGAAGACCACCCCTTTCTCCTGATGAACGCCTTCATCAATTACAGGACAATCTGTGTCTCTATTGCGGGGAGGCGGGTCACATTATACAGACTTGCCCGGCAAAGACCCGCAGGTCTTTCTCCCGTCACCCTCACATGATGCATCTCTCAGGGAAGTACCGGTCTCATGTCTCTCTTTCCATTATGCTCCAGTTTTCTGAAAAGACTGTTCCTGTACTTGCAATCATCGACTCTGGGGCCTGTAGTTGTTTTATGGACTCTGCATTTGCTTCTCTCCATCAGCTGCCTGTATGTGCCAAGAAGCAGGAATTCCATGTTCATCTGGCTGACGGTTTCCGGCATTAAATCAGGCCCAGTTACCCAAGAGACTTTACCTATTTCCTGTCGTACTTCTTCCGGCCACCATGAATTCCTCCGTTTGGATATCATAGCCTCTCCCATGTTCCCGGTCATCCTTGGCATTCCATGGTTGAAGGCACATAATCCTCACATTAACTGGCTTACCGGAGACATCTCCTTCTCCTCTGACTACTGCCAAATTCACTGCCTACCTAAAAAGACTTTCAATACCACACCCCTCCTGGGTATCCTCCCTGACCATGAAACCTCTAATCTGGTCCCTGCTGCCTACCACGAATATCTGGATGTATTAACAAGAAAGGAGCGGACACTCTTCCTCCCCATAGAACATATGATTGCCCTATTGAACTTTTACCAGGGGCCGAGATTCTATTTGGGCAAATTTATCCCCTCTCTGAGCCTGAACTAGAAGCCCTGCGGATTTATATCGATGAAAGCCTTGAAAAACAGTTCATGCGGCCCTCCACTTCACCAGCAGGGGCCGGTATTTTCTTCGTTAAAAAGAAAGACCATACCCTGAGGCCCTGTGTGGACTATCGTGACCTTAACAGGGTCACTGTTAAAAACCGGTACCCTCTGCCTCTGATCCCTGAACTTTTTCAAAGGCTGGGGCACGAGTTGTGTGCAATTGGGAAAATCCGGACAGCCGCACTCCAGTAGATTATAATCCAAACTTCTTTATTTTAAAATCAGGAACATGTCATACAGTACATCACGGACAGAGTGTACAGAGATTTTTAGTGTAATGAACAGTTTCATCTATTTACTTTTCTCTGATCACATACACATATCTTTTTACATAATTATTTTCACGCACTTAAAATTCACATCAATCCAATCCAGTATTCTTTTAGTTTATTAAAAAAAAAAATTTCTTTTTTTTTTCCCCCGTCGCTTATACATATACTGTATACTTCACGTTCACTATGACCCCGTAAAATCATGGCATTCAACAATCACTGATTAACACTCACACACTCTACAATTAAACTCCAGCTGCCATGTATTTTGGATTGATCACCTGGTCACATGACGAACAATGGATAGTATATATGAAATCTCACTTTTTATTATCACCAGCTATGAGTAAGCACTTGACATAGTGCGAAACGCGTAAGCTGACTGCCTGTACACTCTGTCCGTGATGTACTGTATGACATGTTCCTGATTTTAAAATGAAGAAGTTTGGATTATAATCTCCTGGAGTGCGGCTGTCCGGATTTTCCCAATTGCACACAGCTTCTACCAGCATTAGCCAGCACTTGGGGCTCTTTGTTTCTGGAGAGCAACTTTCAGTTCAGACCTGGACAGATTCACCCTTGTGCGGGGACAACATCCGCATCTCTTCTGTATTCTGTGCTATTGCTGGGGCACGAGTGTTCTCCAAATTGGATCTGAGAGGTGCTTATAATCTTGTCAGAATCAGGGAGGGAGATGAATGGAAGACGGCCTTCCGAACATGCTTCGGTCATTTTGAATATCAAGTCATGCCATTCGGACTCTGCAACGCCCCTGCCACATTCCAACATCTGGTTAATGATGTTTTTCATGACTTTCTTTATTTATTCGTCATCGTGTATCTGGATGATATCCTTACATTCTCTGAAACTCTAGAATCCCATAGGACTCATGTAAAGAAAGTACTGGGTCGGCTGAGGGAACACCGCCTTTACGCAAAGGCTGAGAAATGTGACTTTGAAAAACCAACCATACATTTCCTGGGACTTGTCATCTCTGCTGACGGTATCTCCATGGATCCACAGAAAGTCACTTTCGTCCTGGAATGGCCTGCCCCTGCCGACAGGAAAGCTGTTCAGAGATTTGTGGGATTCGCCAACTTTTACAGAAAATGTATCAAGAACTTTTCTGGCATCATCACTCCCATCACTCAGTTAACAAAGCAGCATGTTCCTTTCCGATGGACCCCTGAAGCTCAAACAGCTTTTGAACAGTTAAAAACTTTATTCACGTCAGCTCCTCTCTTGAAACATCCTGATTCATCCTTAGCCTACGTTTGGGAGGTGGATGCCTCTGACAGTGCACTGGGGGCTATTTTGTCTCAACGCCAAGGTCCCAAACCAACCACCTTCCAACAATCTGGCTCTTCAATTGAGGGATGGTCTGTACTTTCATAAGAAGCAAATCTTTATCTCTGAGCAATTCAGAGTTGCTGTCCTGAGGCGATGTCATGACCACCCATTAGCGGGCCACTTTGGAATTCTCAAGACGGCCGATATGTTAACTCTTGTGTAACATGCCTTCGGAATAAGACGGACAGAGCCAGAACTTGGGGCTTACTTGAGCCATTCCCTGTACCTGAGAAACCATGGAGCATGATCTCCATGGATTTCATCGTGGAGCTCCCCCCATCCGAAGACTTCACCACCTTGTTTGTTGTGGTGGATCGCCTGACCAAGATGGCCCATTTTGTACCCCTACAAGGAACTTCCTCGGCCACAGAGACCGCCTCATCAAGGAGATTGTAAGATTACATGGGTATCCCTGAAAGCATCATCTCTGATCGTGGGGTGCAGTTTACGTCTAGATTTTGGAGGGCATTATGCCAAGCACTGAACATTGAACTCCGCCTCTCCACAGCCTACCATCCACAAACTAATGGACAAACTGTAAGAACCAATCAAACCCTCGAGCAGTACTTACGGTGTTTTTCCTCTTTTGCACAAGATGACTTGCTATCACTTCTCCCACTGGCAGAATTTTCATACAATAATTCCATCCACTCTGCAACCAAGCAATCACCTTTTTTTGCCAATTATGGGTACCACCCCTCTTTCTTACCTGAGCTGGCCATTGAATCATCTGTACCTGCTGTACAAAACAGATTAAACTTCCTCAGTACTAATAACCAATTACTGCAAGATACAATCTCCAAGACTCAAGCAAGCAATAAAAAGTTCTTCGACAAGAAGAAGAGAGGTAATCTGAACCTTAAACCTGGAGACAAGGTCTGGCTTTCCACAACAAACTTGAAACTGAGCTGTCCTTCAAGAAAACTTGGCCCAAAATTTTTGGGACCCTTCCCAGTCAAAAGGAAAATTAATGCAGTAGCATTCGAGTTGGTGTTACCCAAGAATCTAAAGATCCACCCTGTATTCCATGTCTCTTTGTTGAAACCAGCTGTACCAAATCCATTTCCAGATCGGGTTTCTGAAATTCCTCCTCCGCTGCTCATCGAAGGGAATGAGGAATTTGGGGTGGAAGCCGTGTTGCACTGTAGAAAGAGGCAAAACCAAACACAGTTCCTCATTAAATAGAAAGGCGGAAGAGAATTCCTGGGAACCAGCTTCAGATGTGCATGCTCCCAAACTAGTGCAAGCCTTTTTTCAACGCCACCCAGAGAAAAGACACTTGAAGGGCATCCGGAGGCTGCCCTTAAGGGGGTTCAATGTAAGAGAACTGTCAGAATGCGCCCGGCGATCACACGTGTGCATGCACGTATTCACGGACATCGGCAGATTTCCTCGTGCACCAATGCGCATGCGCGTCGCACTGCGTGCATGCGCAGGAGCATACCTCTGCCCACAATTGGCACCAGGCAGCCTATTTAAGGGTTGCTCTGAATTCTGACAAGTGCTGCTTGATCTTCAGCTGTGTCCTAAGATTCTGAAACCCTGTTTGTTTGACTTGACTTCCTGTTGCTGAACCCTGGCCTTCCTGACCCTGGTTCTGGACTCTGATTACTCTGATTACCGGTTCCTGATCCTGGTTTCCTGTTTGACCTTGCTACTGTTTATGCCTTGGTACCTCGCTGCCCGCCCGTTGCTGAACCCAGCTTACCTGATGACCTCGCTCCTGTCTCCTGTTTGGCTCCACGCTGTTTCTGAGTACCTGTGCTGGCCGGCCATCCTCTCAGCTTTGCTGGTTCCAGTTCTTCACCAGAAACCCTGCCTGCACTTCCCAGTCTGCAACACTTCCTGCAAGTTCTGCACGCAGCATTCACAGGCACTTGTGTTCCTCCTGATCCTTGCCACCATTTGTTCCACCTCCAGTGGGGCTTGGATTGGAGATACAAGAGAGGCTGACCTCGTCATTTCAGACTCCTATCAGGTATGTGACATCCTGCTTGCTGTTCCTCTACTTGGATCCCTGACTTCTGGTCTGGCTGATTACCCGATCTGGTTACTGAACTCTGACTTGGCTGACTACCCGATCCGGTTACTGGACTCTGGCTATACTTTGACTACGCTTACTCTTTTTACCTTTTTATTTTTATTAATAAACAAGTGTGATTTTACTGTACTTCTGTCTCGGTCTGGTTCATGGTTTCTGACAGTAGGTAAAGGCCATGAATTCAGAAGATACAGTCAATCCACTTGTTGGTAAAATTTTTTCCAGATTGGATGAGCAAGATCACTGCATGGATCAGTTTGCCATGGCGTTACAAACACTGAGTCGCACGGCTCACCTGGAATCGCCCACTGTGGCTGCTCCGGTACAACCTGAGTTGCAGGCCGTCCCTGCTGCTGCGCCAGTCTCTGTGCAGGCACCCACCTTGAGTATTACCTCTATAAGAGGTATGTCTGGTTCCGCCCTGCTTCCCCAGAGATTTGGGGGTGATCCAGTTCAATGCAGAGGGTTTCTCAACCAAGTTGAGATATACTTTGAGATGCTGCCCTAGGCATTTCCCATGGACAGAAGCAAAGTAGGGTTTGTGATATCTTTGCTTTCTGAGAGAGCCTTGGCCTGGGCTAACCCTCTATGGGAGATGCAAAAACCTGTTATCTTGAGTTACCCTGAGTTTGTGGCCTCCTTTAAAAGGGTATTTGACATTCCTGCACACTCCGCTTCTGCTGCCAAGTGCCTCATGTCCATCAAACAGAGTACGAGTACTGTTGCTGACTACGCCATTGAGTTCCGTACTCTGGCAGCAGAGGCTGCTTGGAACAATGAGGCCCTCGTGGCTGCTTTTTCTCATGGTCTCTCGGATTCCATCAAGGAGGAGATAGCTCGAGCTATACCCACTGAGCTGGAGAGCTTGATCTTGTTTGCCATCCTCATTGACTCCAGACTCAGATAAAGACTTTCTTTTAAGGAGCTCTTTCGGAAGCCTGCGGAAGCATCCTGTACGTTTGCCTCCAAGCTTTGCAGTCCCACCGTGACTCCCTCACCTCCCATGCCTCCTGGTACGGAGTCGGTCAGTGAAGATGAACCCATGCACTTGGGCTTCACGCGTCTCTCTGTGGATGAGAGAGCCTTTAGGAGGAGGGAGACATTGTGTTTTTATTGTGGCCAGGCATGTCACTTTTTGAAGTCTTGTCCTACCCGTCCTGGGACAAAAAGACCTAGTGCTAAAGTAACTCAAAAACCAGGGTGACTCTGTAGGTACTCAATAGCAATTTGTGTCAGCGTCCCCAACATTGTAATTGTAAACGCATAAAATCTAAGAATGGGACTTTGGAGACACAACAGTATTAAACTACGAAAAAGTAGATTTGTTTGGAGTTTTTATTAATAAAGTATAAAAAGACAATGAACAAACATGGACATTTAAAAACAAATCAGGCTAGACATAGAACCTGGTATTGGTACACCATAAGGATCCTATCCTGCAAGCTTGTGTAAAATTTAAAGAAATTATAAATATATAATCAGAGCACTTATTCCAAATGAAGGAGAATATACTTCCCCAAACATTGAGCAGTGAACAATCATAGAGCTATTATGGACAAGAGGCTGCAGGTCTGGTGATCCAAGGTGAGATGCTCTCTAGTTTATCTACATATTTCACGTTACACAGAACGCTTCTTCAGGAGCTAGAGATTCAATTAGGTATGTTGAAAATAAATACTACCAATGAAAACTTGTATGCAAATGATCGCAGTTCGATCAAAGGTAAAAATGTCTATTTTGGGTCGGAAACAGCAGCGGCCAAAGCCAGGGACCTCTCAGGTATATGTAACATCAGGTGTCCATGGGTAGGGAAAAGGGCTTTTTAGCTGTAATGCCTAAGATAGTTGAGAGGGGGCTTGAGGATACACCGCTCAGTGTAGCGGGGGCCAGTAATCTACTTTTTCGTAGTTTAATACTTTTGTGCCTCCAAAGTCCCATTCTTAGATTTTTTTTTTTATTTTTTTTTTCCTTTTTTTTTTTTTTTTTTCTTTCGCCACTCAGTTTATTATGTAGTGAGACAACAATTAACTCTCCTTTACATATACGTCTCTCTTTTCCTGTTCTTCACATCACTGCTCTTTTTTTTTTTTTTCAAAAAATGAAATATGTTAGACAAGGTGTGGAAAGGTTACCATTCTCAACAAATGTATTAATCCCCCCCGTCACTATATTTATACCCCTTCCCCCCCTTCCCCCTCCCGAGAAATCGTGCTTACTTTAAAAATTCAACCTTTTTTTATATTGTTGCAACTACCTTTATTCTCTAATAATTTAAACTTATACCCTCCCCTTCCCTCCCCCCCTCCCCTTGTGCAAGTTCCCCTTCCATTAATAACTCTACTAGATCCTAATTTTCTCTGCATAACTCCAAGTTTTTTTTAAATCTCTCCAACACTTCCATTTTTCTTCCCTCCCCTCTCTTATTTCTTCTTTATTACCAAAGAGCCTGTCCATGGTGTAGGTTTCCTCCACGGCATTAATCCACGCCCAAATCTGTGGACTTTCTTCTTCCCTCCAATTTTTTGGGATTAGTTTTTTTGCTGCATTAATTAAGTGTGGTACTAATGATGCTTTATATTGTTTCTCGTTCCCATTAATGCTGTGGAAGAGCACCAGCCATGCCTCCTTTTTAACCTCTTTTCCGGTAATCTCTTTGATCATACTTAAAACCTTCTCCCAATATTTTTGAATCTTTGGGCACTTCCACCAAAGATGTGCCATTGTGCCCGTCTCCCCACAGCCTCTCCAGCAGTCTGCCGTTATCTCTTTTTGATATTTACTGGCCCTATCTGGGGTTACATACCACCTCGCTAGACACTTGTAGTTCATCTCAGCTGTTTTTACGTCGGTCGCCGAACTGTGGGTAAGGTTCATAATCTTTTTCAATGTGGTTGAATCTATCTGTGTCCCCAACTCTTTTTCCCATTGCTTTATATACATGGGCCTTTCTGTTTCTTCCTCTACTACCAATAATTTATATAATTTTGAAACCGTGTTTTTTGTGCTTTCTAAAGTGCATAATTTTTCTAGCCCCATCAATTGTTCCCCTGATCTTATTGGCTGTGGTCATTTTTTAACAAACCTTTCTAATTGTGAGTACCTCCACCCATTTATCACCCATGTTTCTGTGTTCTGTTGCAGTTCGTGAAATGTTCTGATTTTCCCTTTATTAATTATCTCCCTTAGTTCCACCTTGTCCTTTTTTATCCAATTTCCCCCTATGCTCACTTTTCCCGGTGCGAAGAACTCATTGTCTTTTAATCTTAATAGTGGTGAGTTATAAGTTTTATTAATCTGTTAATAAATTAAATCCCATATTCTTAATACCACCCGTGTTAACACATGTGTTTTTTCATCTAACATTCTATATTGAGGGGGGTTCCATATGATTACTCCTAACTGTGTCTTACTGTAAAATTTTTCAATATTCACCCATCTTTTTTCTTGATTATCCCTTACCCATTCTATCGCTCTAGATGAAATTATTGCTCTGTAGTATGTAGTAATATCCGGCACTGCCAGTCCCCCTCTTTTTTTCTCCTGCCTTAGTATCTTTAGGGATATCCTTGGTTTCTTATTTTTCCAGATGATATTTGTTAATATTGTTTTAAGTTTTCTGAGATAGTATGATGTTAGTCCTATAGGTATCATTTGAAATTTATATGTAATCTTTGGGAGCAGGGTCATTTTAATCACATTTATACGCCCTATCCAGGATATTGGTCTAGTCTGTAACTTTCTTCCTTCTTTCTTGATTTCGTCCAATAGGGGGATATAATTCTTTTTATATATTTTCTCCAGTGAGTTAGCTAATTTTATTCCCAAGTATTTTATCTCTTTTTTCCATGGGAATTGAAATTCCTCCTTCAGCTTGTCCTTCTCTATTTTTCCTATATTTATGTTTAGGATTTCTGATTTCCCCATGTTCATTTTGAAATTTGCTAGCTCTCCGTATTGCTTAACTGTTCTAATTAGCTTTGGCAATGTTTTCCCGGGTTCAGTTATATAGAATAAGACGTCGTCGGCGAACGCCGATAGTTTGTGTTCTTCATTTCCCACTTTCACTCCTTTAATTTCGGGGTCATTACGGATTGTTGTGAGAAATGGCTCTAACGATAGGATAAAGAGAAGTGGGGACAGCGGGCACCCCTGTCTTGTCCCCCTTTTCATCTAAAAAAAATCTGAGATTGCCCCATTGATCTTAATTGCCGCTCTCGGTTGTTTATATAAAATTTTTATTCTTTTCAACATCATTGGGCCTATTCCCATTTCTTCTAGAGCTTGGAACATGAACCCCCAGTCTACTCTGTTGAACGCTTTTTCAGCGTCGCTCGACAGAAGCAGACCGGGGGTCCTATCCTCCTTTATCTTCTGGTGGAGGAGCAGGGTTCTCACCCCATGATCCTTCCCCTCTCTTCCTACTACAAACCCTACTTGGTCAGGATGGACTACTGTACTCATTACATCTTTCATCCTCGTTGCTAGAATTTTTGCATAGATCTTAATATCTGCATTCAGCAACGATATTGGTCTATAGCTGGAGCATAGGGTAGCATCCTTCCCTTCCTTTGGAATTACTGTAATCAATGCTGTTTGTGCCTCCCTACTCAACTCATATTCCCTTCCCAGCCCATTCATGTATTGACACATCTTCGGAATCAGGATATCTTTGTATTTTTTATAATAATATGCAGTAAATCCATCTGGCCCTGGGCTTTTCCCTTGTGCTGTTTCAGATAATGCTACCTTTACTTCCTCCTCCGAGATTAATTCCTCTAGAGCCTCCCTGTCGTTTTCCTGAATCTTAGGTGTCCCTGCTTTTTTTAGAAATTCCCTGATCTTACCTTCCTTTTTTTCTATTTTCTGTCCCCCCTTTTGGTCTCCTTCATACAGTTCTTCGTAAAACTTTTTGAAGACATCTCCTATTCCCTTCGTCTCATATACCATTGAACCTTGTTTGGACTGTATTTTACCTATGAAATTACGAGTTTTTTTTTCCCTTAACATTTTAGCCAGATGTTTCCCTGTCTTATCCCCCCAGTAATATCTCTCTTTCTCTATTAGGAAGAATTTTTCTTTTGTTTCTTGATCAATCAGGCTTTTCAGTTCGTCCCGTTTTTCTATCAGCCTTTGGAGTGTTTCTTTTTGTTGTCCTCTCTGTTTTTTATGTTCTTGTTCGATGTTAAATATTTCTGTCGTGAGGTTTCTCATTTTAGCTTTCCTTTCTTTTTTTTTCCTGGCTCCCTCTTTTATCTATATTTCCCTTATATATCCCTTATGGGCTTCCCAAACCATTGCTCCTGAGACGTCTCCTGTTTCATTTATCTCAAAATATTGTTTCAGTTCTTCTTCCACCCTTTGGGCTACACCCTCATCCGCTAGTAGGTCCTCATTTAGTCTCCATAATGGGGCTTTTCTCTGTGTTTGGGAAATTCGCATTTCCAGTTCTACGGGGGAGTGATCTGATAATGTGATTATTCCTATTTTAACATCTACGACCCTATCTAGCCATCCTTGGTCTATCATTATGTAATCCAACCTCGAGTACGTCTGGTGTACAGGGGAGTAGAACGTATAATCTTTTGATCTGCCGTTCATTATCCTCCAAATGTCAACCAGTTGGTTCTCATAAAACTTCTGTCTCACCCTTCTAGGCTGCACGTTGTTCGTCCCCTGCACCCCAGACGTACTATCCGCCGCTGGCTCCAGACACATATTAAAGTCTCCCATTACAATCAAACCTCCTTTCCTAAAGTTTAGTAACTTCTCTAGTGTACCTATCAGAAATTTTCCTGTGTTTTCGTTCGGAGCATATATGCTAGCTATAGTACATTCCAACTCTCCCAATGTCCCCTTTAAGAAGAGGAATCTTCCCTCTGTATCCTGCATTTTTTCTTCTAAGTTAAATTGTATGTCTCTAGCTAATCCTATTGCCACTCCTCTAGCTCTTTTGGATATTGTATCTCCATAGAACCACGTCGGAAAATCCTTAGACCACAATCTGATATTTGATTCGTGCGTCAAGTGGGTTTCTTGTAGTGCCACTATGCCTGCCCTATATCTCTTCAGTTCTTTTAATATTTTGTATCTTTTAGCGGGTGAGTTCAGACCTTTTACGTTATATGTCAGAAATTTAAGTGATGTCATTCTGATTGAATTTCAGTTTATTATGCTCCTCTAGCTTTGTTTGAGTTATTTCCCCTATTTTTCCAGTTTTTCCTACTTGCACTTTATATCCCCCCCCCAGCCCTCTCTCCCCCCTTCTCCCTCCCCTCACCCTCCCCCATTGGCCCCATATGGCCCCTAAGGTCGTCCAGGGTCTCCGCTGAACCCCTTCTGAGTCCTTATATCCTAAGGTGGTACTCCGAGTGTTCCTCTCTACCCCACTCCAAAAGTTGGCTATTGGAGTGCGGTAGCCTGGCCTTTTTTTTTTTTTTAACTCTTTGACATGGACTAATTTTTCTATATTAATCTTCCTCTTTTCTCCTCCTCGTTCACATTTATCTTTAAAGAAGCTGAATCTGACAATAATGTCCCTTGGTCGCTCTGTCTTCGCGTATCCCACTCGATGTACCCTCTCTATCTTTAAGGGGACTTCTCCTCCTCTATCTAACAGGGATCCAAATAATGTGTTAATCATTTTCTTCAGATCTTCCCCTTCTTTTTCTGGCACTGATCGAATCCTGATGTTCTTTCGTCTACTCCTGTTCTCCTGGTCTTCCAATCTATATAATATTATTTTTTGGTTTTGTTGTGTTCTTCTTAGTTGTTGTCTAAGATTATCTATTTCTTGTTTTTGTTCTTCTGTAGTTTTTTCCATGATCTCCACTCTTTCCAGTAGATGGCCTAGGTCCTCTCTCAGGTTTTGAAATTCTTTTTTTATTGAATTTTCCATTTTCAGGAGCATCTCACTCATCTCTCCCTTAGTTAATGGGGGTGGCCCACGTGGGCCCCCTTCTGTTCCACTGAAATCCTGGTCTCCTTCTATGGACAACTCTGCACTGGAGTGTTCTGGGGTCTCTCCTGTTTTTTTGTCGCTCCCCCCCTTTTTTTTTTCCACTTTATTTTGACCTTGTTTTTCCGTGTCCGTAGACCTTGGGCTAGCTCCTTGTGTCAAGTATTGTTTTAGTGTACTGACCCCCGGTTTATCTTTCGGTGATTTAGGGGGGTTCCCCCTTGTTACTTTGGTTGAGCTTTTATTCATTTTATCCCTCTTTCTTATCCCTCTTGTTCGCTTCCCCAGCGTTAATTTCCAGTCTACCCTCCACTTCAGTGAAGGGACATGGTTCCAAATCGCAGGGGGGGAGAAAATGTAAAATAAGTGTGGGAAGGGGGAATGGGTGGGGGGGAGGGTGGCGGTAGCGGCCCGAGGTGGAGTGTAATTTCTGGGGTTACCTCTTTCCTCCTCCTTGTGCGCCTGTTTGTTCCAGATTTTGTAATGCTTCACCCAGTCTGCCGGCCCTTCTGGTCCAATCTTATGAGTACGTATACAGTCCTACAATTAATTTGATGGATTTCTCTGTGACTGCTGTTGCCCGGTCTCTTCTCCTGTTTTTGTACGTATTAGTCTCCAGACCATTGAACTGCCGGTCGCTATTGTCTCCAATCTATGCCGCTAAGTTTCTATCCAATAAACAACACTTCTCCCCCAATTACAGTTTATGCCCCTTTTCTAGATCTGCACTATCTTACACAGACCCGTATGTATTGCTGAGGCCCCATTAATCACTCTTTAAAGCTTTTTTGCACCCAAGTCTTCCGGACATATATTTCTGTTCACTCTCATATATCATATGTTCTAGTATTCATACCTTAGTACTCAGGAGTATACCGGTGTATAGCTATGTTTCCACGAGGACCCGCTCGTTAACAGTTCATACAATCATCATCATAATGTTATAAGATCTGTAGTTTTACCTTTGGTTTCTGTCCTTCCTTATTTTGTTCCTTGTTCTCTGTTGGATCGCGGAGTATACTTACAGCCCTTTTTTTGGGGGGGGAGTTGTTACTCGGTCTGGTGCGGGGTGGGTGAGCCGTATCCCCCGTGGCGCTGGGGGGGGGGAAGCGGGGGGATCGGAGTCTCCCTGCGTCCGCTGTCATTGCCCGACGCTGTGTGTCAGCCGCTTCCTGGTTGTCTTTCCTTTCCGCGCTCCGTCCCACAGTGCTTTAGATCTATTGCCGCTGTCGTTCTTTCTGTAGGGGGACCGAGTGTCTCATCCCGCTATAAGCCTGTGTCTCTCCCGCGGCTTTCGGCGTCACTCCTCACTCGATGGCCGGCATACACTCTGGAGCCCCTCCCTCCGTGACGGACGCTACGTCCTCACGTCCTCTCCATCGCCCTTGCGCCCATTCTTAGATTTTATGCGTTTACAACTACCCGTCCTGGGAACACCCGAACCTTGAGGTCCTGTCATGGACAGACCTTAGGTGGTGTTGTGTCATCCCCAGTTATCCAGAAGGATAAGCCCCTGGTTTTGGTCACCCTTTTTATGGGCTAAGTCGTCCATTGAGATACAGGCTCTAATCGACTCTGGGGCTGCAGGCCTGTTCATTGATGCTGCCTTTGTATCAAAACACTTGATTCCACTGCAGCTGTGTGACACTCCACTTGCCATTGAGGCTCTTGACGGGAGACCTCTACAGCCTGCCCATGTGACTCATGAGATGGTTCCGTTGTCCATGGCCGTAGGGGCTCTTCACAATGAGATAATCCAATTCCAAGTGATTTCCTCTCCTAAGTTTCCGCTGGTTACTGGTTATCCTTGGTTACAGAGGCACAACCCCTCTTTTGATTGGCTCCGTGCTGAGGTTCTCTCAAGGTCACCACAATGCAGTGAAACATCCTCGTCTCCTGCTGGTGCTGGTTTCTTCTTTGTGAAGAAGAGGAGCGGTGAACTGAGACCTTGTATGTGTTATAGGGGTCTCAATCGTTTCACGATTAAGAATGCCTACCTGATCCCGTTGATTACAGAATTATTTGACCGCCTCAAGGGAGCAACGGTTTTACTAAGCTTGATCTGAGAGGGGATTACAATCTTGTGAGGATTAAGGAGGGTGACGAGTGGAAAACTGTGTTTCAAACCAGAACAGGCCATGATGAGTATCTTGTAATGCCTTTTGGCCTTTGTAACGCCCCGGCAGTTTTCCAGGAATTTATTAACAATGTCCTCTGAGATTTGTTGCAGTTATGTGTGGTGGTTTATCTCGATGATATCTTCATATTTACCAAGTCCCTGGAGAGCCACCACACAGATGTCTGTCGTGTGCTTTAGAAATTAAGAGAGAACAATCTCTATTGTACACTGGAGAAGTGTGAGTTCCATCAGGAACAGGTTAAATTCCTGGGCATGTAATTTCCACTGCTGGTTTTTCAATGGACCCAGAGAAACTTTTGGCAGTCCTACAGTGGCCTCGACCTGTGGGGTTACGTCCTCTGCAGCGTTTCTTGGGCTTTGCCAACTATTATCGGAAGTTTATTCGTAACTTCTCGTCTCTGGTCAAGCCCCTGACCGATATGACCAGAAAGAACTGTAACCCACAGAGTTGGTCTCCGGAGTCCTTTAAGGCCTTTGAAAGTCTCAAGGCTGCCTTTGTTTCTGCTTCTGTGTTGGCACATCCTGATCCTACATTGCCTTTTATCCTTGAGGTTGATGCTTCTGAGACTGGTGTTGGTGCCCTTCTGTCTCAACGTCCTACCTCTGGGAGTGCTATGCATCCTTGTGGCTACTATTCCAAGAAATTGTCACCTGCCAAGTGCAATAACGAGATTGGTGACAGAGAGCTGTTGGCAATCATTTTAGCCCTGAAAGAATGGAGACATCTCCTTGAAGTTACCACTGTGCCGGTTCTCATTCTTACTGACCATAAGAATCTCACATTCTTGTCTGAGGCTAAACGCCTCTCTCCCAAAAGGGCGTGATGGGCTCTTTTCTTGTCAAGTTTCAATCTTATTGTCTCATTCTTACCCGGTACTAAGAATGTAAGGGCTGACGCCTTGTCAAGACAATTTTCCTCCACTTCCAAGTTGGAGTCGGTTCCGCTTCCTATGATTCCTCCTGATCGTATTCTGGCTACGGTTCGCACCAGTCTTACTTCTCCTTTGAGTGCCAAAATTCTTTCTGCTCAGGTCGATGCTACTCCTGAGAAACCTTGTGACCGCTGCTTTCTCCCAGAGTGTCTCCATAGTGCCGTGCTCCAGACTTACCATTCTCCCAAGGCAGCTGGCCACCCTGGTAAGAATCAACTCGTTTGGCCCAACAATTCTGGTGGCCTAGTCTATGTGCTGATGTAACTGCCTTCATAGCTGCCTGTTCCGTGTGTGCTCAGGGTAAGACTCCACGACACCTTCCAATGGGCCTCCTACAACCCATACCCAATGGAGAGAGGCCCTGGACCCACCTGTCTATGGATTTCATTGTGGAGTTGCCCAAATCCCAGGGCAACACAGTTATCCTTATGGTGGTTGACCGGTTCCCAAAGATGTGTCATTGTATTCCATTTAAGAAGTTGCCCACTTCTAAGGAACTGGCTTCCATTTTTGCTCGGGAGATCTTTCGCTTACATGGGCTACCCAAGGTTATTGTCTTGGACAGGGGTAGTCAGTTTGTGTCCTGGTTCTGGCGAGTCTTTTTTGCACAGCTGGGAATTCAGCTTGCTTTCTCCTCTGCGTATCACCCGCAGTCTAATGGGGCCGCAGAACGTGCCAATCAGTCCGTGGAGCAATTCTTACGTTGCTATATTTCTAACCATCCCAACAACTGGTCAGACCAATTACCATGGGCAGAGTTTGCTCACAACAGTGCCTTGAATTCTGCTTCCCGATTGTCTCAGTTTATGGCGAATTATGGTTTCCAACCTTCCATGTTGCCTGACTCGTTTGTTCTGCAGAGTATTCCTGCGCTAAAGGAGCATCTCCGTGGTCTTCGTTCCACTTGAGCACAAGTCCAGGAGGCTTTGCGTCATGCTAATGATAGGTACAGACTCCATGCTGACCGCAGACACCTACCTGCGCCTTCCTACCAGGTTGGGAACAGGGTCTGGCTGTCATCTCGCAACCTCTGACTTCGTGTTCCCTCACTGAAGTTCGCACCTCAGATTATTGGGCCTTTCCGTACCCTTCGCAGGATTAACCCAGTGGCTTACGCGTTGAACCTTCCTCCTAGTATGTGCATCTCAAATGTGTTTCATGTCTCCTTATTGAAACCGTTGGTCTGCAACCGCTTTACCACCTCGGTGCCACATCCTCACCCTATACAGGTTGAGAACCACGAGGAGTATGAGGTACAATCCATTGTTGACTCCCGTAGGTTCCGTGGGCGCATACAGTACCTGGTGCATTGAAAGGGGTACGGTCCAGAGGTCTCATCCTCGGACATACATGCTTCTGCCCTCCTCCGTGATTTGCATAGATGTTTTCCCCTCAAGCCCAGTGGTACTCCAAAGGGGAGGGGTCATTGAGAAGGGGGGTACTGTCAGGGCTGGCTCAGCCCTTCCTTCTCTGAGCTGGCCGCTCAGCTGTCGGCTAATTTCCAGTTCTCATCTCTCTCCACAGTTAACCAGCTGTTGTGGATCTGCTCGTCAGTCCCGCCTACTTAAAGATCTCCAGCTCCCTTCATTCCTGCCTTCGTCTTGGTCACATCACAAGAAACCATCTCCTGCGTTCCTGTTTAAAGACTGGCTTTGCTGACATCCCTTCTGGCTCCTTATCCTGCTTGCTGTTCCTCTACTTGGATCCCTGACTTCTGGCCTGGCTGATTACCTAATCTGGTTACTGAACTCTGGCTTGGCTGATTACCCGACCAGGTTACTGAACTCTGGCTTGGCTGACTACCCGATCCAGTTACTGGACTTTGGCTATGCTTTGACTATGCTTACACTATTTACCTTTCTATTTTTATTAATAAACAAGTGTGATTTTACTGTACTTCTGTCTCGGTCTGGTTCATGGTTTCTGACACTAACTCCTGCATATCCTATGAAGACCTATTTATCTGGGAACAACACATGCTATATGGAAATGTTTATGTAGATGTAGTCATGATTTATATGTCTTTTATAACAGTGATGGGTATCTTAACACAATTCTTATATTTCAAAATATCATATTTTTACCTTATGACAGAGTACTTATTGGGTCAGTAGATACTAAAATCATAATTGTGTCTATGACCTGGAATCTAATATAGCATTTGAATTACTTATAATCACATGTATTTAAAATACCACGTGTATAGACAGGATTTAAATGTTTTCCTAAAGTGTTGAAATGAACCTTGGACAGGCTTAACAAAGATTTAGATAAGGGTTTAGCTGTACAAACAATTCCTGGAGTTTAGATAATGGGTTCTGTTAGATATCAGCATAGATGGTGTGATTTTCAATAAACAATTGTTCTATCCATATAACCAAAATGTAATAATTCCTTTTAGGCATTTTTAGACACATATTCATTATAGACTGTCCATATACTTATGACTGGTGTCGTTCTGGTGTATCATTAACCTCACATCTCAGCCATTGTCTGGGGAAAAGCTGAGTCAACATTGGGTTCTTACTAGGGAGACAATCTCACCCTTTGAGACAATGGGGTTACTAACCATAGCTTTTCCTTTAATCAAAGGCTTTGTTATCTGGATCTTAAAACACAAATTTGACCATTGTTAGCTGGTTTTGTGTAAGGTGGCACCATTGTTCAGGTCACTCTGTTTCAACATAAGTTTTGTATCTTGACCTCGGCCCTCCACTGGATAGGATAATTTAATCAGCCTTTTCTGTTGGGGGGAGAGCACTCTCTTGGAGTGGTGACTCCTAGCTGAGTGCTACATGATTTATGAAGGTTTTAATGTATCTCGGCCATGACAAAATCCCCTTTGCATTCCAGGTATGTAAGGGAAACGTGCATGGAATTTGTGCGATGATCAGATGTTTGTTTGAAGCCTATACTGATGGGTGGTGATTCTTTTGTCTGTCAAGATGAATCCGGGAGCTTCCTGGACCAGTATCCCTGAGAAAGGTCCTGGTCGAGCGATGAGACTGGCCTGACCTGGCATGGACATCCATAGCAGAACACCAAGGACTTTCCGTATGGTGGTTTCCTGGGGCGGCCTCAGGGTCCGGTCCCTTCTTTGGAGCATCTGGTTGTCCTTTCTGGCATGATTGTGGGTGGTCAGGTTTCTGGTTCGGAACCCTGGGAAATCAATGGACCTTCCTTTGATTATCCAGTCACTATCACCTCCGATCGCTAGTTTGGATGGCGGCAGGGACATCATTGCGCTTATGTATACACTGTTGAAAGGGAAATAGACAGTTTGAGTACCACATAGATATATATAAAAAATATTGATATTCTGGTGAGGTAACCTTTTTAATTGATCTTGAATTTAGATGTTGCCAATCATGACCTTTCGATCACCAATGAGGGGCAGGAGGGTTAGTCCTCCAGCAAATGTAATTGGGACTTGTGGTGGCAAGCACATAATTGATTGATGTGCACCCACCTCTCACTGATTTCACCTTTCTGTGGAATATGCAATTTACATGCCACTGGGGAGATCCTGTCAACAATGTTAAATGGACCTCTCCAGGACGGCAGGAATTTCCTTTCCTTTACCTGGTTCCTCGCAAAATTGTAGAGATATACCTTGTCCCCAATTTCATACTCCTTCTTGGTGGTCTTAAGGTCATAGTATGTCTTAGCGCTAGTTGCAGCTCTTTCAATATTTCTCTGGGCGAATGAGAACGCATTTTGTAAGTGTTTCCATAAATCTTCTATGTATTGGTGAGTTGTGGTGGCATTGACCAAATTATGGTCAGTGGTGCGGTACAAGAGGTGTTGGGGTAGGACCATTCGCCTTCCGGTCATGAGTTCAAAGGGTGACATTTTTGTGACTGTATTCGGGGTTGCCCTTAAAGCCATCAGGACTAAGGGAAGCTTTACATCCCAGTCCTTGCCTGTTTCCTTGACAAATTTCTTGAGTATGTTTACAATTGTCTGATTGTACCGTTCTACTCCACCACTAGAGGCGGGCCGATAGGCGATGTGTGATTTCCTTTTTACGCCCAATATTTTCCACAGTTTAGTCATTACTTCACTGGTGAAATGTGTACCCCTATCAGACTCTATTCTCTGGTGAAGGCCAAAGCATGAAAAGACATGATTGATTAATAGAACGGCACATGTGTCGGAGCTGTTATTTGGAGCTGGAATACACTCAACATACTTGGTAAATAAACGTGTCATGGGTAACATAAATCGATTCTCTTGTGAAGATTTAGTTACAGGTCCAATTAAATCCATTTGAAGGTCTGACCAAGGCACGCAGATCCCCCTTTTTGCGAAGGGGTGCACTATGGGTGGGCGAAGCTGGTTGAAATTGAGGCCATATTAAGCAGCCTTGGCAGTATGCCTTCACATCACGCAGCATATGAGGCCAGTGGGCGTAATCCCGGAGGATCTCATAGGTGATTTTTTCTCCGGTGCCCGGATGTGGGGGCATCATGGGCATGCTGTAGAATGTAACCTCTGAATTTAAGTTGGACTACCCATTGTTGGATACCCCCTTTTGAGGTATGGATCAACAGTCCCTGATGCAGCGTAAACTGGGATTTGGATTTCATTAATATACGTAAGTCTTCTTTGCCAGGATAATGTTCTTCACTAAGGGGATTCTGGTCCACGCGTTCTAAATGGTTGTAAAACAAGCCAATTATTGGGTCTTCCTTTTGGGCTGTGATTAAATCTTCACTTTGGTTTTCATGACACCATTGCAATACATTTGAATAATCAGTCATCCTAGCTTGTTTCCTAGTGACTGCTTATAATTGTACTGAACCTAAGAGATTATCTATACCTAGCAACTCACCTGTTAGGGCCCCTTCTTTGGCTAGGGTATCAGCCTGATCATTCCCCTCCTTTTCATCACCTAGGACTTTGGTGTGGCTCTTGGTTTTCTTAAAATACAGAGTGATCTCATGTTCCCTTACCAATTGGTCGATTTGACAAAACAACTTACCATGCTTGACAGGTTTATGGTTACTTTTTACCATGTTGTTCCTTTTCCATCAGGGAAGATACTTAACAAAACTATTCCTGACATAATTTGAATCGGTGATGAGGGCGAATTCTTTAAGGCGGTAATCTATGGCCATCTCAACGTCTTTCAGGATTGCAGCGAGTTCAGCAACTTGGCTGCTTCTTGGCCCAAGGTTGTATCCCACAGATATTGGGGCTACACCATGGGTCCATATAATCCCGATACCAGCCACTAGTTGGAGCTGTTGTTTGTCCTTATGATGATAGGCTGAGCCATCTACATATACACACAGCAACTGTTTACAGTATTCATCATCATAAACCTTGTAGGGAGACAACAGTTGTTCTTCTAAAAAATCAGTGTCCGTGGTCCCCGCGCAGGGGCGGAACAATCATGCAGCTCAGCAAGGCCCTGAACTTTTCTTGTTCTGTTTGTATCGAATTTCCAGGGGCCACCCTTGCAAGGACAAAGTCCAAGCAGTGATGGGGCTATTAGACACATTTCCATCCCTGATGCGTTCACTCTGTAAATACTGTAAAGGCTGGTGTGCAGTCTCAACAATAATTCTTTCACCTTGAATATAACTGTGGAAATTCTGTAATGCCCAGACAGTGGACAATAAAGCTTTTTTTTGCAGTCAGAAAACTTAATCTCTACTGAGAACAATGTTTTACTGGCATAGGCGATAATCTTACTGACATTCTCTGTTTTTGGTAAAGAACGGAACTCATACTCACCTGCGTGTACCTTGTTTCAAGAAAAAAAGGTTTACCTCCTTCTGGATACGCAAGGCAGGGGGCTTGGGTGAGTTGTACATTCAGTTCCTTCACCGCGTCTGCTTGTTCCTTGCTCCATGACCATTCAGTGTCTTTCTTCAGCAGATGAAGTAATGGTTTGCTAATCTCGGCGTAATTGTCGATGAACTTACGCAAATAGTCAACCATTCCTAGAAACAATCTTAATTCTTTAAGATTACTAGGGACCTTACAGTTAATTACTGCCTCAACCTTTTTATTCAGGGGATTTAAACCTTCTGAGTTAACTTCATGGCCTAAGAAAGTTATCCGGGTGTGACACCACTGTGCTTTCTGAATGGATAACTTCACTCCGGCCATCCTTAACTGGCCCAAGATGTGTCGGAGTTCTGTAAGGTGCTTGGTCATATCAGAACTTTTGATGAGGATGTCATCCACGTATGCCAATGTTCATCGCTCTAAGGCATCTGGCATAGCCTTGTGCATGAAGACGGCAAATTCATGGCCAGAATTAATATAGCCGAAAGGCATATACACCCAGCAGTACTGTTGATTCCCAAAACTGAAGGCCAGTTTATACTGATCTTCTTCGCTGACTTTTATGGTCCAGTACCCCTGGGCACAGTCGAGGGCTGAGAATACCTGGGATCCCTGGAGTTACGCAAGGCACTGGTCTATGTAGGGTACAGGCCATCCTGACATGTAGACACGCTTGTTGAGTTGTCGGAGATCAGCGCACAAGCGCCACTGTCCGTTGGGTTTCAAAATCCCCAGGATGGGGTGATTGTACAAGCTGTGGATGGGCCTAATTATACCCAGTTCATGTAACTTCCTAATGATCTTGGCGAGAGACTCATAGGAGGCTAGCGGAAGTCTATACTGCTTTACAAATACTGGTGGGGCCTGAGGGTCGGTCTGGATTCTGGTGATGTGGACATCAGTACTCCCACAATCGTAGGAATCCTGAGCAAAGATTTCCTGAAATTCAAGGAGAAGTTCGCGGAGCAATTGTTGCTCAAGATCATTGGTGCATGCATCGGCTAGGGCTATGATCTCCTCGACTATCTCCTTGAATCTAGGAAAGCTTTCAGGTTGCCCTATCTCATAGGCCTCTTGGTTGATCAAAGACGAGAGACGTCTCTTCAATTCTACAGGCACCATCCTTAGAATCGAAGGGGTAAATGGACGCTATGGTGAACTTACCCTCGGGTAGCGAATTGAACGATTGTTCAATCAGGTTCTCCTCAGATAAATATTCATCTGGTATGAGTCCAATCACTTAGTTGGTGACTCCAAACGTATAATACCCCGTCTCTACCGCAAGGCCGATAAGGGCGCCCTTGGTTAGGTTAAGGTCAATTCGGGTAACGAATTGAACGATTGTTCAATTAGGTTCTAATCAGATAAATATTCATCTGGTATGAGTCCAATCACTTGGTTGGTGACTCCAAACGTATAATACCCCGTCTCTACCGCAAGGCCGATAAGGGTGCCCTTGGTTAGGTTAAGGTCCTTATTCAAGAGGTTGTGGACATCAAAGGTACGAGAATAATTTTTTATTCCCTCCTCTTGTATTCTCTGGGACAGGCATACTAATGCATCTGACCCCTTCAGTTTTTGTCCCTTTTTTACATTTATAGGGAGTAGGACTTTTTTATGTCCCTGGGGATGATAATTTCTCGAGCTACCTGAATTTCAACAGCATAAGGCATCTGTTGCTGGAATTTCAGGGCTGAGGTCATATCCTGGTATTCCTCCAGGTCCCCCTTTAGTCGATTCCATAAGCAGTCATTTATCAGGTCAATTTGGGTGGCAAAACGTTGCAGTAAGTCGTTGCCGAGGTATATTTGGGATTGGGGATTATCCAGCACTATGAACATGTGGGTGGTTGTCTTATTACCTATAGTGATATTTAAAAGGAATCTAGCAACTGAGTTATAGTCCTCGGAGTCATCAAGGGCATCTGACATCCAATGTCGCTGAGGAGTAGAGAAACGGATCATTTCCATTTCAGAAAGGTGGCTAGCAAGGCCATGGCTCACAAAGCTATGCTCTTGCTTTAAATCAATTTTGGCATAATTTAACCTATTAAGATTGTTTATCCGGATAGGGATAAATAGGTCGTTGCTAACCCTTTCCACTTCCTTCAGGAACTGGGCGTGATCTCCCCCTTTCTTAGTTTTATTTTCCTGATGGAAGGATATGGTCAGTATGTTATCCTGGAGGGAGATCTCTTTTATTTTATCATGGGGAATTTAAAAAATATGGTTCTCATCTCCTGCTCCCAGGCTATAATTGTCACGTCGGATAACATCGGGGAACTGACTATTCCTGAAGTGGATTTCTAAGGAACCAGGCCTTTCTTCCACCAGGTGGCACTGTTGCCGGGAATGGGGAGTTTTAAGTCTTTCATATTTAGTCGGGGAGTTGACCTGTGACCACATTACTTGATTCACACAGTCAACAATTGTGTTGAGCCTCTTAAGGAGACCCATTCCAATTATCATGTGATGGTGTGGTCAGATTTGCAATAATAATAGGGTACCTAATTCCCTTATTACCTAATCTGAGTTTAAGCCAGGCAGAACCCATGACTTGCAGTGGCTCTTCCCCCACCCGATTAGTGAGCAATCAAAGCTCCTTAGTTTTGGTTTGTTGGGCATTGAATTTATTACTTCATTAAATTGTTCCTGTGACAGAATGGTGGCTTGGGATTCTGTGTTATTTAAACCTGAAATGGGGTTGATAGGGAAATCCCAGAACTTTGGGGTTTCCAATAACATTTTGACTGCTGAACCACATTCAAAAAGATGTATTTAATATTCAAGCCTATGGTTTTAGCCATAGGCAGGGAGAACAATACAGTAAGTACATGGTGACATTCAATATGATTGTTCTGACTGAGACTGGGAGACGAACTTCCTTTTATACTCTATACATAGCTGGGGGCTACCTTGTAAGTCTCTTTGAAGTCCTGATTAAATTGTTGGTCATTTATATTGCTAAACAGATGGTCAATTCACATATAGATGTCACTTCCTAATCTCTGTGGGAAATCAGAGATAAACCTTTACACAGCTGAAGGTGTGAATGACATTTGACCACAACCAAAAACAGCTGTTATATTATATGACTAACATAGTTGTATCCAGTATAGCTGTTTAATCAGAATACATGTTTTCTTAATCATAACTAAATGTTTGATAAATAAATGGCTATTCCATTTACCCTATCAATCCCATCTCTTGGTCAAATTAAAAATTGACCACATAAATAACAAAACATAATATAACAGCACTATAACAAACAATTCATACACTGGTTGTGAACAGTTGGGTTCTTGACTATTCAGTGTAGAGATTCTTTTGGTGACAGTTAAAGCTGTGTGGGGTCTAACTAGATGTGAATATTACAAGCAATGATATTGGGAAAATGGAACAAACTACTTCTCATAACACATGCACAACCTGACTTAGACTGCAAAAGTAAGGCAGATGCAATTACAATTCCTATAAATCGCTTCTGAATTCCAACATGTCCCTTCAACTGCCTAATCTTAGTTTAAATATTTATTTTTCTAGTTCATATTCCTTCTAATTTATGTACCCAATTTACTTCTGCAGAAAAATCTCATTTTGCTTTGTCAAGGCTAAACAAAAATAAAAATACAAAAATGTCTAAAAATAAAAATTACACGCTGGTCTAACAATGTATGAACAACAAGTCTTTAGTTGATTCCTCCGCTGTAACTTTGACAGCTTGTCCTTCATAAGACTCCACTGCAACACTTTAGGAACGCATACAATGTTCATACATAATCTTTTTTTCTTCAGGACTATCGCAGTGCACATGACAAGAAACTTCCAGTAGGTGTGCAGATCTTTTTGCAATTATAGCAAAGTGAGCTGTGGTTTTTTAAGACAGCTGACATGATAAGTATCAAAGTTCTTCAGACATCTTAAAAAGCTTTTAAAAGCACACTTTTCCCATCAATGCTGTTTGTGGCTGATGTCATAAACCCAAGGAACGAGGGAGGATATTTTCGAGGATGGTGTCACTCAGATTGTTAGTCCAACATTTGATCATTAACAAAAGTGCCCATAAAGCCGTTGAGTTTCTTACTGCTGAAGTAAATCTATGTTCTAGAGATACAAAAGACCTAGAAGAAAAGAAAAACATCTTAATACAAGGAGAAACCATTCTAATTTAGTATAAAATGTTATTCAACTGTCATTTAAACGAAACTGTCTAGACCATAAACATTTATCATGAACAATAGGCTTCTCAGAAGGGGGGCCTATCACGTATGGCCTGGATCATTGATCCTACAGGAACATAGACAAGGATTTACAAAAATGACAGGAGTATAGTGCAGTACTGGGACTCAGAGTTCACAGGAGATACAGTTGATGTGTACAAGGATTCTAAGGCAGGAAGGACACCTAATGGTACTATCTGGGGAGAACGCAGCATGTCCTCACATGCAACAATTGTGAGGGCCCTTGAAAGGGTCAAAGGCGTAGAGTCTAAGGAAGTGTCTTGTCTTTTCCAGAGCTCTTGATGGTAGAGATGGTTTTGTGCTGCAGACAGATCCCCGGATGCGGCCCTCTTACTCACCCAAGCAGGCAGATACCTAGAACTAAGGGCCAATGGACAAATGAGAATCCCTTGCAGCGCTGAGGTGCTGGGATCACTAAACAGTAGGGAGTAAAATTCAAGCTAACAGGTGTGTGCCTGGACACACACAGACATTGAGGACAGATACACAAAGACACATAAACAGCTAGAAATGAGTAGCCATGCAAATAGTCACACAGGAATCTATAAGAGTAGTGAAGTTGCATGGTGTCACCGAAAAGGAAACTAGTTTACAAAATACACTTGGAGACACAAAGGCATACTTGCTTGGGACATTATTATTCAAAGCTTAAGGCAATCTGCTTTAGCTTGAAAAGGCAGTACTGGCTGGGCATGTAGCTAATTCAATTAACAACAGAAGGTTTAATCTAGTCTTAAAAACAAATTTTGTGGGACAAGATACAACCGCAGACCTTATATGTTAAAGCATTGGAACTAAATGCCAATACCAATACAATAATCGCATACCTGCTGATCTTTGGGAATAGAGGAGACAGATCTGCGAAAAAGCTGATGATCTGTGACAGGTCTAATTTAAAATCTTAATAATACCCAAGTAATTCTTAACACTCCATGTAGTAACACTGACATACATGTAGTAATACATTCATTACTTTTTTTTTTTATCATCATAGGTGTTTAAACTAGAGCAGAAATTATTCTATTCAATCTGAATAACTTTTTTATCTTAAAATAATATACAAAAAAACTATATAAGGCTCAGTTCCCACTATTGCAACTTAAAGTTGCAGCGACTTTAAAGAGTTCTTGCGCTACCTTGATGCGACATTCAATGCAACTCTGAACTAGAGACTGTGAAGTTGGATCAAAGTCACACTCCAGAGTCTCTGAATCACATGACTTTGGTAGTCATTATAGTGGAAACGTAGTCTAAGACAAGAAACGCTTAATTATCTAGGGCAGGGGTGTCAAACTCAACTTCATTGTGGGCCGCATCAGCATTATGATTGTCTTCAAAAGGGCTGGTTGTATCTGTAAGATTAGATGTCCAGCGCATCCCCTCCCCTTACATTAGATGTCAAGAGCCACCCCATCATCAGAAGTTGACTCCCCTACCCTCCCTTACTTCACAGTGCACCCCCTTTCCTTATGCTGCTGCTAGGAAGAAGCTGGTGCATTGCTTGAAAGCAGAAAGTAAGGGTCTGGAGGAGGACCAGAGGAGGGCTGGAGCTCTCCTGCAGCTGCAGGAGCGGTGCGAGGGCCACATTAAATCATCTGGAGGGCTGGATTCGGCAACGGCCTTGTGTTTGACACCTGTGATCTAGGGCATTGAAACTCGTTAAATTTCAAAGCTCAGACATGTCAGATCATAACACTACATAAAATTGAGTACCTAATATTGTAAATAGGAACAAGAAACTGGGCAGTACAGACTCAGATGACTGCATCAATATTTATCTAGTGGGGGGAGTGAAACCCATAAATGTTCACATGTGAAAATAGAAACACTTTAGAACAATACTTCTATTGGTGAATTGTCTTTGAAGGCTGTGGTCTCCTTCTGTTTGGAAAACCTTAAATCAATAAACTCAGGGCATAGAACTAATCTGAGGAAAAAGCATCAAAATTTTAGTAACAACACATTTTATTTTCCTCCTAAAAATAAACCACAGGTTAGAGATATTTAGCATACAGTAAGCATTTTGAACATTTTCTTTCTTAGATGTTTTACCAGTGCACTTTTTCTAATACCAAAAAAAATAGTTTGACGTCAAACTAAATGTTACCACGTGGATTTTATGTATGGTATACCATTACTATAAAAAAAAACTATTATTCACCATGGTTAAAAATGAGCAGCTCAAAAAAAACTAATTTTTTTTATAAGTTCCCCTTTGCCTTGCAAAGCAGTTATACTTCACCATACTGAGCACATTGGAAAACTTCTTCCAAAACTGTTTCTTCTATGGAAACAAAGATTGCCGTTAATACACACACACATATAAATATACATTATTAGGAGGTATTACTTTCTCTTTTTTTTTCGTTTACAGTTCACTCAGCTTACTCAATTTGCATGACAATACAGCTGTTTACACACACACAAGCCATGCAATTTAACCCATGTCAAAGAAAAAAAGGGGGGGGGGGCTCATTGCTCCTTTAAACTATAAAACACCATTCCTTATTTTTAAACTTTAATCATTAGTGAAAAAAAGTTTTTTTTTTTACTAATTTAATTTTATTAAATGTATTGGGTGTGGCTCCAATGACCACATGATTAGCCACCCCAGTAAGTATTTAAATTAATGATTTTCAGCTCGCAGCTTTTAGATTAACCTTTATTTTAGAATAAGCCAATATAATATTTTATGTTTTCTTTTTCATATTAAATTTACCATAGTGCAAAATGACTACACATTGCACATGATTTTACAATTTTAAGTAAAATTTTTTTTTTTTTTATACCCAAATTATATAGGTCAAATTGTTCTTTTAAGTCAGAAATACAATTTTTAGTCTTTTTAAGGTCACACTTTACAGACAACATATTTTTCTTGCTTCTAAAGGTTGCAATGACCAACATTCCACTGACTTGTTACCTGTGGCAATGTCCCATCACTTTAAAACATACATAACAAACACAAAACACAATCATCATGCCACCCATATTCATACAGTGTTACTATTATTTCACATTCATCAGTCCCTACCCTCAAGGAGCTTACAATCCTAAGGTCCCTAACTCACATTCATACATACACTAGGGACAATTTAGACAGGATCCAATTAACCTACCAGCATGTCTTCAGAGTGTAGGAGTACCCGGAGGAAAGCCATGCAGGCACAGGGAGAACACGCAAACTCCATGTAGGTAAAGTCGTGGTTTGGATCAACTGTTTTGCTGATACAGCACTTTGGGCATATTAATACAACTAACATGACATAACAATCCATGGATCATACACACATATATACAACAAACATAACTCTCACACTTAGCCAACTACACCATGTAGACAAAAATATTTCTCTAATAAAACTGCACTTTCCCTTCTCTTTTTTACTGGAAATAGAGGAGTATTTGCAGGTGAAGTACATTTGGCAACTACATCCTTTTCCAGATATCGGTCAAATTGTAATTGTATCCCTTCTATCTGTTGTGGATTCAGGGGATACTGGGTCTTACGTGGAAGGTGGGCTCCTTCCTTTAGTTTGACATGTACAGGTGTCACATTCAACAACCCAACATCATACCTGTCAATTGCCCACAGAGTTTCAGGTACTTGGCTCAAGTCAGGAATGTCAGCTGTATCTACACATTTAGACAGTAGTATGGCAGCAGAAGCTTGATTTAACACCTCATCAGATAGGGGAGTAGTTACATTAATTCCATCAGGTGTATACTGAATGCAGGCTTGTATTTGTGATAACACATTCCCCCCTAGAAAATTCTCAGGAGTAGATGAGGACACTAAGAGACTTGTAATGATCTCTGCTTGGCTTCCTAATTTCAGTTTAACAGGTTTGGTTTCTTGAAGTGGGCATAGAACTCCTCCCAGTCCAATTCCACGAAATATTTTTCCTGTCAGTATACTAGAAGGTATATTTTCTGCTTTTAGAACCGTTTTGGCCGCCCCAGTATCCACCAAACAGTCAAAATTAGCATGTGGAAAATTAGTAAAAGTAAGGGGTACAAAAGCATCTTGAATGTTATCATTACCTTTAAGAGAAACATCAGCATACATATTATACTTGACACTGGTTGGCCTTCTTGTCAATATCTATCCAGGTTAGAGGACTCCCTTTGTTCTAATTCAAGTTCATTTTGAGGTTTAGCTTGATCATTTTTGCAAAATTTGGCATAATGGCCCCTTTTGCGACATCTGTAACATGTCACATTGGAGGGGTCATATTTTCCTGACTTAAAATGTTTTTTTTTTTTATGCCTACTATTTTCAGGTACAAATTTACCATTAGGACCTACATACATTACTTTTTGTGGTCTGGCTTTCTCTTTTTCCTCTATATCTCGTTCAATGTTTCTAGCCAAATCCATTATAGAAAAGGACCCCATTGTCCTCCATTCTGGTCTTATCATTTTTATGCTGTCACTCACTTTTTTGTTCAACCCACTCATCAAAGTACTTCTAAGGATTCCATCAATCACTTCCTCATTTGCATTCTGACAACATCTTTTTTGTAAAAGCATGTGGATTTCTTTTAGGGTCAGGCATGGTTTCTATAATTATCTGTAAATCAGAGTTAGTGATGGGAACATGCCAGTTGACAGTAGTCCTTGCCCCATCATTTTCTGTTATCAACTGAGTTCTCACAGGCCCCCAAAAATTAGATTGATTGGGTGAAATAGGAGACATGCGAGGCTGATGTGTTATCACAGGTCTCCCTGAGGGGGAGGAAGTTAGGATGGCTGAGAACCCTTCTACTGGTATCGTAGAATCTGCACCTATTGTTGTTTCTGGCTGGGGGGGTAGGGGTGGGGGTGCAAATAAATTATGCACAGTGGAACTGTTCGCTGCCCTTTGATCATTATAGGTAGGTGGAGGTGGTAATGTAGGGTATAATCTGCTTACAGTCATTTGAGCAATGTTGTCATCAGACTCTTCAGCACTGTATTCATATAACTTTCTCACAGGGCAATAGGTTTTTTTCAATCTCGTTTTCAACATGTTTTGACACTGCTCACTTGCATGCATCTATTTATCTAATGCCTGCTTGTCTTTTCTTGTTTTAAAAGTACTTGGATAGTATTTTTTACATTCATTCCAGAACTTAGAGTCAAATTTCCCTTCTAGAGGTATAAACCCTTGTGTGCCTCTGTTCCATTTCTTCAGGGGATGGACCGTCCCTGCTCCAAAGTTATATATCATACAATCTTTGGCAGACCAGAAAAGGTTCACAATAGGATCACACAGATCCTCCTTTGAGGCGTACGCGGTGGCACAATTCCCCATCTCACACGGTGATGAGACTTCCTGAAGAATTAATCTATTACTAGGTCCCCACGTCACACAGACACAGTGAATCTTAGGAAATAGCAGGAACTGTATATCTGGCCCCCAAACCTTGCCAAGGTTCTATACCAGACTATACACTGCACAAATCAGCCACACAGACTGACAGGCACACAAAAAAGGGTTCAGTTACACAAACTGAATGGGGTCACACAGACAGATTAAAACAGGTCACGAATGTAAAAAAAAATACTCCCTTAGACAAGCCACTCATGCAGGACACACACACAGCATCACATGTTCCAACAAATTGTGCAGTACAGTAACAAAAATCTCAATAGGAGAAAATTCTAGAGTATAGAATCTGACAGTTCTGCTTCCCTAAAGTCTTCCACATCAGTTTATAGGCACTGTGCAGAATAGGAGAGATAGTACATCTGCTTATTGTGTAGTTTTATGGAGAACTACGCAGACGAGAAAATGAAGACAGAGTTTCTTTTAAAACTGGTACTAAGGTTTCAAGCGGCGCTGTTTTTTAAGCAGGCGGTCACTCTCGGCAATAAACCAGGGCCTCCCCACACATAGTACCTTATCAGCCACAGCCTATGAATGATCCCTTGAGTCCGAAGATCCGATTTCTGACCTGCACGGTCCCCCGACACAAGAAATGCAGAAATCCTAACTACGCACACATTGCGCCTGAAATAGGGCAAGCCAATCACACAGAACACACACTTGCAAGGACAGTAATAAGTACAGATAGTATGGAAAGTAAAAAAGAAACGTAAAAAAAACAAACAAAATTCAACAGTCAAGGTTCTTGGAAAGAGTACTTCTACATGACACCAACTTACGCAAATCAGTACAGTACAAGGGGAAATCACAGTGTTACGTACCTAAAGGGTGAGCCCAAATTGCAGAGGATGGCCTCTCCTACGCCTCCGACTCGAGAGCCCCTGGTAGTGGTGACAGGGGTGCAGGAGTGCGGAGTGGTATGAGTGCCTGGCAGGATCAACAGGAGAAGGATCAGATGGCCGGCACAGCTGACGGGATGGATCAGTAGACAGGAACTGCAGACTGGACAACTCAGCAGACAGGACAGCAGACTGGATGGCTCAGCAGACAGGCCCAGCAGACTGGATGATCAGCAGACAGGTGAACAGCCTGGATGGCTCAGCAGACAGGCCCAGCAGACTGGATGATCAGCAGACAGGTGAACAGCCTGGATGTCTCAGCAGACAGGCCCAGCAGACTGGATGATCAGCAGACAGGTGAACAGCCTGGATGGCTCAGCAGACAGGCCCAGCAGCCTGGATGATCAGCAGACAGGTGAACAGCCTGGATGGCTCAGCAGACAGGCTCAGCAGACTGGATGGGAGTCCAGGATCGTCAGACAGGCCGGGTCGGTAAGCAGGCTGGCAGCAGAGGTACAAAAGGAGCAGGCAGAGGGATCGTCAAACAGGCCAAGGATCAGGTACAGGCAGATAACAGGAATAGTCTCAAAGCAAGCCGGGTCAAAACAGGAGCAGATATCAGATTTTCAGGGAACACATACACAGAGCTGCAGAGCAAACAGCAATGATGCAAATGCCAGACAGGTTTAAATAACAAACCAGACACTAACGAGTGCATGTGCGCGTGCGCATAGACGCCCGCAATCGTGCACCGATGGGTCTACTCTGCCTGTTTAATATATATGAAACAAAACTGCGCTTTAGGATGCGTATATAGGTTCAGAAACTCAGGTTGCTGCCTCCCTTACACAAAGTCCCTGGTGAGGTTCTTTGCCAAAGTATTAGAGTAAAGAGTTTGGGTATATTGGCGCTACCTAAAAAAATATAGTTATTTATTTATATACTGGGATAGCCTATAGTATAGCACCCCCTACTCGTAGTTATAGATCTATGAGGTGTGCAGCATATATAAACCAGTCCCATCTATTGATGTTATATGATTTATTCAGATTCCCACAGGTGACTTTGGTGCTGCAACAATTTGTCAGGTGACTCTCGTGCTCCCCCTTTGGTTGCTTACTCACCAGCTCCCAGAACCCCAAAAGGGGTATGACGCTTATGGTGTAGTCCGCTGGGTCACTTCACTTGTTGTTCCGTCTGACAGATACTTGTGTTGTAATCAGCTTCCCAAGCCCCGCACCGGGGTAGTCCACCTGTGTTGGGGGATGGATCGCCTTGCTGCTATATTTTGTGCTGCATGTCTCCTATGCTTTTCAATCCTTGGAGGTGTTGCTTCCCCTCATGTATTGTAAGAAAAAAGAGCTTCCATAGCGTAATAAAGTATGACCACTTTATTTAAAAACATATACGCCCGCGAACCGGGGATATTTTGACATAAAAAATGAGTATGGATAAACAAAACTAAACCAGCGAAGTTGGTTTCCAAAAAAAGAAAAAATTAATAATAAAAAGTAGCAAAGATTAAAAATGAAAAATAACAAGTAAAGAAAGTAAAACTAAAAAATCCAGGAAGCGCGCACAACGGCATCACGCTCTGTCAGTCTGCTCCAGGGCATACGAGAGAGGAGTACGCTGCTTAGCAGCTGGTGCACATACACCTCCACCGCGCTGTTTATGCCTGATTGGAGGGACTTTTTACATTTGTACTTTGCCTGGCAATTATTGCTGTCCTATCCAACCTGGACAGAATCACACAATAGTGCCTGGACTTTTTAGTTTTACTTTCTTTACTTGTTATTTTTCATTTTTAATCTTTGCTACTTTTTATTATTAATTTTTTCTTTTTTTGGAAACCAACTTCGCTGGTTTAGATTTGTTTATCCATACTCATTTTTTATGTCAAAATATCCCCGGTTCGCGGGCGTATATGTTTTTAAATAAAGTGGTCATACTTTATTACGCTATGGAAGCTCTTTTTTCTTACAATACATGAGGGGAAGCAACACCTCCAAGGATTGAAAAGCATAGGAGACATGCAGCACAAAATATAGCAGCAAGGCGATCCATCCCACAACACAGGTGGACTACCCCGGTGCGGGGCTTGGGAAGCTGATTACAACACAAGTATCTGTCAGACGGAACAACAAGTGAAGTGACCCAGCGGACTACACCATAAGCGTCATACCCCTGTTGGGGTTCTGGGAGCTGGTGAGTAAGCAACCAAAGGGCGAGCACGAGAGTCACCTGACAAATTGTTGCAGCACCAAAGTCACCTGTGGGAATCTGAATAAATCATATAACATCAATAGATGGGACTGTTGCAATACATGTTGAAGATTTAACTATTGGATTTTCTGGGCTATTATATTTGTTTTGGTCTATGCAATTGTAATCTATGTCGATTACGCATATGGTATCAGATCAGGACAGCACAATATATATATACATCACCGCATTGTTATATGGTTATTAGCAAATGCACAGTATGGAATATAGCCTCTGGCTTCTTTTCCAGACGCTGTAGGACCCAGTAAGCTGTGCGACACCTGTTGTTTGTCATAGTCTCCAAAGCATATGATCAGTGGGCACATACCTATTAGCTGTGGGACCACCCATACTGTAAGGGGGGTTTATATATGCTGCACACCTCATAGATCTATAACTACGAGTAGGGGGTGCTATACTATAGGCTATCCCAGTATATAAATAAATAACTATATTTTTTTAGGTAGCGCCAATATACCCAAACTCTTTACTCCTCTACTACTCTGCCTGTTACTGGCAGGATCTTCATAACACACAGTAAGCAGAAAGTTAGCTTACCTTAGCCAGTTTCCAGCTTGTGTTGTCCTGTTCCGTGTCTCAGCGGCATCTGCAAAGTATCGATTTCCGGCTGCGAAGGACCAATTAATAGGGAAATCCCAGAACTTCGGGGTTTCCAATAATATTTTGACTGCTGAACCACATTCAAAAAGATGTATTTAATATTCATGCCTATGGTTTTAGCCATAGGCAGGGAGAACAATACAGTAAGTACATGGTGACATTCAATATGATTATTCTGACTGAGACTGGGAGACGAACTTCCTTTTATACTCTATACATAGCTGGGGGCTACCTTGTAAGTCTCTTTGAAGTCCTGATTAAATTGTTGGTCATTTACATTGCTAAACAGATGGTCAATTCACATATAGATTCCACTTCCCAATCTCTGTGGGAAATCAGAGATAAACCTTTCCACAGCTGAAGGTGTGAATGGCATTTGACCACAACCAAAAACAGCTGTTATATTATATGACTAACATAGTTCTATCCAGTATAGCTGTTTAATCAGAATACATGTTTTCTTAATCATAACTAAATGTTTGATAGGTTAAATGGAATAGCCATTTATTTATCAGGGTGATCCCTCCTGTATGGTGTGTGTCTCCTGTCATCGCACCCAGGGTTGTCCCCTGGTGAAGGACTGTCTGGGGTTTTACGCATTCTGTTACCCTGGGTTGGTCACAGGAGCAGCCCCTAAAAAAAGACGGGTTAGCAGATTGGAACTTAATCAGGTGTGTCATTTGTTCGCACATCCGATTAATCTGGGTCTCTACTTGTTCAATTCGTCGGCCCATGGCACTTTGGCGATTTACCCTATTTCGCCTGACCCGGTTGCGTTTAGGACGGGACTGCAGAGATGCATCAGACTCTTCACCACTCCTCTGGTCCTGATGCTGCGGCCTTTCTCTCGGGGGGTTCCTGTGGTTCCCTTTGATTTTGGGGAATTAGGGGAGCTACACCAACCCTGGGGTTATTGACATGTTCCTGATTGGGAGGTGACCTGTGATTATCAGGATTTTCATTAAAATTAGGGTCTCTTATGAAGTTGGGGTCTTGGTAAAGCTGGAGTTTCTGTAATAACCAGGGTGTCCATTGAAGTAGGGGTTTCTGTTAAAGTGGAGGTACCCCTAGAAGTTAGGATCTCTGTTAAAGCGTGGGTACCCTTGAAAGTTGGGGTCTCTGTTAAAATTAGGGTTTCTGTCAAAGTTAGGGTTCCTGTTAAAGTAGTGGTATCTATTAGAATTGGGATCTCAATTCAAATTTAAATGTTGGTTGTTCTGAGACCCCTACAGATATCCCCTCTGGCTATTTCTGTGCCCAGGGCCCCTTTCACCCTCACTACCGTAACCTGGCAACCTCTGTCTGTCCTCCATCATCTGCTGTGGCTGGGGCGAAACTCCGGGAGGTCCCATGGGTTTCCCATCTCGGACTGCCTCAGCATATGATTTTCTCTCTGTTTGTAGACCAATAGGTTGGGGGATCACAGTAGTGGCTGCTACGATTTTGGGGTTGGGTTTGGCTTTGCTTTTTACCCCACCTTCGCTAGACTGCTGTATTGAGTACAGGTGATCACTCTCTCTGACTAACCAATCCAGGGAACATCCTTTCTTAAAATCCCTTGCTAGCCCTAATTTTATATAAGCAGTTAGTGCTTCATAAAATAGAGTCTTGAATTCTGGCTGGTCCGGATTGGGTTTCATTTCAGGCAGAAAGTAGGCACTTCTCAATACGGCCAGAAATTCTGTGGGACTCTGATTATGGCCACATTTTAAATTGTAGGCTGCGGCTTTGGCAGCAGTGACAGTTTTGTAGGGTCCAAACTCCATTTGACACCTATGTTTAATTTCCCTCCATGACTGACCATATAGGGCCTGTAATGAATCAAAAAACTGTCTGTACTTTTCTTCAAATATCCATGGCAGTAACTCAATTTTGGTACAATTGTCCTGAATGTCTAAGATTTTTAAGGTACATTCGTAGGTTCCTAGATGCTCAGTGATAGTTGGGGATCCCTTCTTGGAAAAAACGGGAACAGTTTCTTTTAAGAATTGTATCATTTTGGGGGTGTCATACCTTTTAACTAGGGTCCTAGGCTTCCTTTTCTGCCAATATGAAGCTCTTTTACTTCCTCCTCTGTACACTCTGGGGAGTATCTTTGCAGCTTAGGGGGGTGACCTGTCTTCTGACCCTGACTCATTGTGACTTGCCTTTGTCCCCTGGAAATATGAATATTACCATCTTTACATTTCCCGTTCCTCTAAGCAACTTTGGCTCATAGTGGATTCATAGTCTAACCGGTACGTTAATTTTTCTATCCGTCCCTCCATTGCTCTCTGCTTGGATTTAAATCTCTCAATTTCTGCTTCACTCTCTTTATCTCCATCAGCAGAGTTTGCTTCAATGTGGCCTTTTCTCTCTTGTTTGTAATGTTCTATTTCTTGTTTACATTTTTGATATTTCTCTTGCAGTTTTTTAAGTATGTGATGGGATTCTTCATATAAGGCTTGAGCATTTTGGATCTGGCCCACTAACTCCTCCTGACCTTCTCTAGATTGTCTGAGTCTACTCTCAGCCTGTTGGATTTCAATTGACAGGGATTCTATCTTCTCTGTTTTGTTATTTAAGGTGGTGCAGGTTTCCAGCAATTCTTTCTTTAAGGCTGGCATTTGTTTGGCAACTTCATTACACAAAAACCACAAGATCGGCCAAAACTCCATAATGAGCCGTTCTCGATTTTTTGTGTCTTTTGCGCCAGCAAAAGCCATAATCAGTTGTTAAACCCGACCATCTTCAATAAAAAAAAATGATCACTTAACCTCTTCTTTCTCCTCTTTGAGAAATTTCTCTAAATTGCCTGCTAGGTTTATTCTTTTACGAATATATTCGGTCACACCATAGTCAAGGACCCCAATTAAGTTTTCCTGAGGCCCAGTAGCCTTTTTCAGGTTTGAGGTAGCTACAGCTGGGGCAGTATTACCATCCCGGCTGTTTCTAGATGAATTTGATTCATTATCACTTCCTGTCATGTTACTATACAACAGATATCTTTCACAATGTATATGCAAATACAATCACCAGTATGTTCTGTTAAGAATCCCTCTTACAAAATATCTCAGCAGTGCTTGCCAATTTTATGTTGTGAGTGTGGTATGGAATCTTAATTATATATGGGGAATTTAAATTAAGATCTAAGTGTTTTGTTTTTTTCAGTGCCTCCAACCTTACAGTAAAATTGTGAACTTTGTTCAGATAATCAGTAACATACCACAATAATTTCCTGAGTTCGTTACTCTATTGGGAATTCTTATCAATGTATAAATATCTCCCAATAAAATTAATAAGTAAATAATTTGACTTTATTCATTTCCAAGTATAGTTACACAATTTCATACAGAAACAAGATTTCTGGTGATTAATATTTCATACACTTCATCAAAAACATCAACATGGCGATAAAACAATTTCCTTAATACTTCACTAATAACTCAGAGGAGCCCAAATGGCTATGTTAGAAAATTATTTGCAGTAATCGCGCCTTAGGTTCAAAAACGCAATATCTCCTGTCGCTTGGGGAAACAGTCCTCTGAATTTCTCCAGCCGGAAGGAATACAAAGTATGTCTCGGAGAGTCAACAAATAGATATTGTCAATTTGAAAGAAATATTAATTCAACAAAGCTACTAGATTGAATGGGGCGATAAATACTTTCCCTGGGACCACAGTAGCCTAAATTGTTGTAATACAGGTCTATGGCTAAATTTACCCAGGCACGGCTTCAACACACACAGCCTAGACCATCAAAGTGGAAAAATGATTAATTATAAAACTACCCTACACACTGTACACATAAGGTTAAAACATAAACTGTAAAATACAATACCTATAATTTGGAGAGGAAAAGGTTAATTATTACCAGTATGGTCTGTATTTTACCACAGGAAAAAGGGGAAGATCTCCGACAAATTACAAGTACGTTCAATTAGTTCCAGTAGCAAAGTCCAGTAAGATGGGGAGTGGTCAAATATCAACAGGCTTCTTGTTCGTCTTATCATAAAATTATAATAAACTAATCCCAGAAGGTTTGGCTTATTCTCCAATGGTTGGAAAACTCTAATGATTTACCTGGTGAGCTCAGGTAATATCATCTTCAGCCACTAGGTGTGTCTGAGGGCAGAAAAATGTGTTCTGAACTCATTGTTAAAAGAAAAATATGTTCTCTTTCATATATCTGTGTTATTCAGGGACTCCGGCAACCAGCACAATATACAATTCACTCAGTATAATTTTGATTAGTCAATATCACACAAACTGACTGTCTATATGGGTAACTGCATAACTCCTGCACACCCTATAAAGACCTATTTATCTGGGAACAACGCATGCTATATGGGCATTTTTATGTAGATGTAGTCACGATTTTTGTCTTTTATAACAATGAGGGGTACACAATTCTTAATTTGTTCTATATCAAAATATCATATTTTTACCTTATGACAGAGTACTTATTGGGCCAGTAGATACTAAAATCATAATTGTGTCTATGACTTGGAATCTAATATAGAATTTGAATTACTTATAATCACATGTATTTAAAATACCACATGTATAGAGAAGATTTAAATGTTTTCCTAAATTGTTGAAATGAACCTTGGGCAGGCTTATCAAAGATTTAGATAAGGGTTTAGCTGTACAAACAATTCCTGGAGTTTAGACAATGGGTTCCGTTGATATCAGCATAGCTGGTGTAATTTTCAATAAACAATTGTTCTAGCCATATAACCTAAATGTAATAAAAATGTTTTAATGTAATAATTCATTTTAGGCATTTTTAGACACATATTCATTGTAGACTGTCTATATACTTGTGACTGATTTCATTCTGGTGTATCATTAACCTTGCATCTCAGCCATTGTCTGGGGAAAAGAGTCAACATTGGGTTATTACTAGGGAGGCGATCTCACCCTTTGAGACAATTGGGTTATTTACCCTAGCTTTTCCTTTAATCAAAGCCTTTGTTATCTGGATCCTAAAACACAAATTTGACCATTGTTAGCTGGTTTCGTGTAAGGTGGCACCATTGTTCAGGTTACTCTGTTTTAACATAAGTTTTGTATCTTGACCTGGGCTCTCCACTGGATAGGGTAATTTAATCAGCCTTTTCTGTTGGGGGGGACGCTCTCCTGGAGTGGCGACTCCTAGCTGAGAGCTACATGAATTATGAAGGTTTTATTGTATCTCGGCCATGACAATGCTATACTTTAGACCTTTGACCCGAAAACGCTTACGTACCTCAGTGTAAGAGCAGCGTTTCTTCTGTGTTTCCACAGCAAAATCTGTAAAAAGCATGATCTTGGCATTGACATACTGCAACTCTTACATCTTGCGTGCCTCTGTTAGAATCCGATCCCTGTCACAGAAATTTAAAAATCGCACCAGGAATGGTTTTGGAAAGGCTCCTGGAGTGCGATCGCCTGTAGGCACTCGATGGGTACTTTCCACGACATAAGTGGGAGAGACGTGCTGCAGCTGAAAGAGATTCTTGGAAGAACTGTTCAGCAAATAGGGCCAGATTATTCCCCACAGCCTTTTCCAGGAGCCCCACAACTCTGATATTATTGTGACACTGTCTATTTTCAGCGTCCTACATTTTGTTTGCCATCATGCTCACCTGGGCCCTCAGCTCAACAAGTTGAGAAGAGTTTGTGGTAGTGGAGCCCTCCAACAGCCTCCCCTCCGCCTCTGTCAGGCTTCCCCTGATTCTATCCAGGTCATGCTGAATGAGGGTGCACTCAGATGTCAGGTGATCGATCCAAAGCATGAGGGCAGACCTAGACTCCTCTATGGCTGCCAGGATCGGCTTAGTGATATCCCCTACCGGGATTTCCTCTGCCTGTTGCGGGGCTGATCCTGCGGATGTAGATGGAAAAAAGGGAGCATGTGAGGGAGCCTCCCCCCGCAGATGGCTTACTGACCTCCATCTGTGCTGCAGGCTTGTCAGGAGAGGAAGAGAGCACCGCTCTCACTGGCAAGATGGCAATGGGTGCACACGTGGGCTGGTTCTTCTGAAGTCTCTGGTACCGAGGTGTGTGCAGTGTGGATGCTGATTTTCGGGTCTGCATTTATCCTCCGTGTTCCCCATCAGCGTGGGATAAAGAAAAATGTGCTAGGGTGTTAGATTGCCCACAATGGAGTCAGATCAAGCAGCATATAGCAGGACCTCAGAAGAAACACGTCCTGTCTCGTTCACATCCCAGCCATGTGCCCTATCCCAAGCTTTGAACATCTCACAGAACACTGTGCATTCCATCATCTGAAAATGGAAAGAAAACTGCAAACTCACCAAGATATGGCCATCCACCTAAGCTGAAAGGCCAGGCAAGAAAAGCATAAATCAGAGAAGTTACCATGGTAATTCTGGAGGAGCTGTGGAGATCCCCAACTCAAGTGGAAGAATCTGTCCACGGGACAACTATTAGTTGTGCACTCCACAAATCTGACCTTTATGGAAGAGTGGCAAGAAGAAAGCCATTGTTGAAAGAAAGCTATAAGAAGTCCCATTTGCAGTTTGCGAGAAGCCATGTGGGGGACACAGCAAACATGTGGAAGAAGGTGCTCTGGTCAGATGAGACCAAAATTGAACTTTTTGGCCTAAAAGCACTATGTGTGGGAGAAAACTAACACTGCACATCACCCTGGACACACTATCCACACTGTGAAACATGGTGGGGGCAGCATCATGTTGTGGATATGCTTTTCTTCAGCAGGGACAGGGAAGCTGGTCAGCGTTGATGGGAAGATGGATTGAGCCAAATACAGGGCAATTTTGGAAGAAAACCTGTTAGATTCTGCAAAAGACTTGAGACTGGGGCAGAGGTTAACCTTTCAGCAGGACAACGACCCTAAACATACAGCCAGAGCTACAATGGAATGGTTTAGATCAAAGCATATTCATGTGTTAAAATGGCGCAGTCAAAGTCCAGACCTAAATCAATTGAGAATCTGTGGCATGACTTGAAAATTACTGTTCACAGATGCTCTCCATCCAATCTCACAGAGCTTGAGCTATTTTGCAAAGAACAATGGGCAAAATTTTCACTCTCTAGATGTGCAAAACTGGTAGAGACATACCCGAAAAGACTTACAGCTCTAATTGCAGCAAAAGGTTGGGGGGGCTGAATACAAATGCACGCCACACTTTTTACATATTTATTTGTAAAACATTTTGAAAACCATTTATTATTTTCCTTCCACTTCACAATTATTTGCCACTTTGTGTTGATTTATCACATAAAATCCCAATAAAATACATTTACGTTTTTGGTTGTAACATGACAAAATGTGGAAAATTTCAAAAGGTATGAATACTTTTTCAAGGCACTGTATATGGGGTGAGGGTAGGGTCCTCTAAGTCATCCGGTGAGTCCCAAATCGTGATGGATAGGGCAGGGTCAATGTCAGAGGTAGTGGGTCTTACCTGAGCCCCATTGGAATGGGATAAAGCAGCTTCCCGTGCTTGTAGTTGGGTGGTGATTGGATGCACTGGATGCACTTAATTCTCTGCAGCAGGAGTAAACGCAAAAGTCCCAGGTCATTATCCAATAGTACCTTGGCAGGTAAATCCCGCATCAGCCCAACTTCAGTGTCCGCCAGCTCTTCCTCACCTACATCGATGTCCCTACAAGACAGCGAACAGCAAGGGGTAGAGTCTTCTCGATGCACACAGTATGCTGTAGCCCTGGCCAGATTGCTGGTATGCTGTAATAGGGGACAACTACTGTAATTCTGAGGGCACTGGTCTCGCTTGTGGCCCAATTAATTACACTCGTAGCATCTTGGCCCCGTTCGCTGGGATTCTGCTGCTGACATGGGATGAGCGGCTTCCCCTGGTTGTAGTGGTTTCCATTCACTTCTTAATCACCTCTTATTCGATGGCGAGAGGTAGATCCCAGTGGTGGTTTGGATGTGTCCACAGCAAGAAGCACAATCTTACAGCTGCCACCAATGTGATGGACCCCTGTACTCCTGAGCAGTATGTCCCCTGTATGAGCTCCCTTGCCCGTTGCCAGGACAATACCGATGCCCACGACACCCAACAACAATTCCCGCAGCCCACCCAGTCACTGGTCAGGACTCAGTGTAGGGTGGATAAAAGCATAAGACTTTTATTGAAGAACAAAGTAAAGTAAAGTAAAGTAATTGATCACAGCAACAGCTAGATACAGTGGCGTAACTAGAACCTTCAGGGCCCCGGTGCAAGAAACCATGATGGGCCCCCCCTTACATCCGAGCCCCGGGCTTCCAATTTTAGGAGGGTGTCCATGTACATTATCCCAAAACAGTGCCTCCCACATGCCCCCTGGGACAGGCATCCTGAGCAATCACAGTGGCCCTTTACCATGTGATGTCAACTGATCACATGTAAACAGACTTGCCGGTTATCCGCAGCCCTTTCCTCTCACACTGTGTCTGTGTTAGGAAAGGACTGCCATTAACTGTTAAGGATGTCAGAAAATTGTTAACACTGATAATCAGTGCCCCAATCATCAGTGCCCATCAATGCCGCCTATCAGTGCCCATCAATGCCGCCTATCAGTGCCCCTCAATGCCGCCTACAAGTGTTACCTATCAGTGCTCATTAATGCTACCTTTTAGTGCCCATCAAATCTGCCTATCAGCACCACTTATCAGTGCTCATTAATGCTGCCTAACAGCGTCCATCCGTGCCACCTATCAGTACTCTTCAATGCTGCCCATCAATACTGGCTGAGTTCTGCCTATCAGTGTTCTTTAGTGCCCATCAGTGCAGCCTATGAGTTCTGCCTATTAGTGCTCATCAATGCCCATCAGTGCCACCTATAAGTGCCCATCAATGCCTCCTATCAGTGCCTCCTATCAGTGCCCACCAGTGCCAGCCATTGGTGCCCGTCTCAGTGCCCCTAGTGCCTTCTCAGTGCCCCCTAGTGCCTTATCAGTGCCCCCTATCAGTGCCCCCTAGTGCCTTTTCAATGCCCCCTATCAGTGCCCCCTAGTGCCTTCTCAGTGCCCCCTATCAGTGCCCCCTAGTGCCTTCTCAGTGCCCCCTATCAGTGCCCCCTAGTGCCTTCTCAGTGTCCCCTATCAGTGCCCCCTAGTGCCTTCTCAGTGCCCCCTATCAGTGCCTCCCTTCAGTGCCCCCTATCAGCACCTTCTATCAGTGTCCCCTATCAGTGCCCCCCATCAGTGCCTTCTATTAGCGCCCCCTATAAGTGCCTTCTATCAGTGCCCCCTATCAGTGCCCATCAGTGTCTTCTATCAGTGTCCCCTATAAGTGTCCCCTATCAGTGTCTTCTATCAGTGCCCCCTATCAGTGCCCATCAGTGTTTTCTATCAGTGTGCCCTATAAGTGTCCCCTATCAGTGTCTTCTATCAGTGCCCCCTATCAGTGCCCCCTATCAATTTCCCCTATCAGCGTCCCCTATAAGTGCCTATCAGTGCCCCTATCGGTGCCCATAAGTGTCATCTATCAGTGCCCCTATCAGTGCCCATAAGTATACTCTATCAGTGCCCCCTATCAGTGCCCATAAGTGTCCTCTATCAGTGCCCCCTATCAGTGCCCATCAGTGTCCTCTATCAGTGTCCCTATCAGTGCCTCCTATCAGTGCCCATCAGAGTCCTCTGTCTTCTCAGGACAGCATGGCTCTGAGTGGAGTGCTTGTCTCTCAGGTAACAGCAGCACAGAGACACCGGCATTGACAGTTTTATATTCCTCTCCGACGGAGACCGTCCGGTCTGTCCTCTCTCGCACGGGATGACACAGGACACACAGCTGATCTCTCCCTTCTCCCCCCTCCCCTCTCCTGTGTGCTCCGCAGGAAATGTGAGCTCGTTAGCTTCACACTTGACTGCCACAGGAGAGGGGAGAAGGGAGAGATCAGCTGTGTGTCCTGTGCCATCCCGTGCGAGAGAGGACAGACCGGACGGTCTCCGTCGGAGAGGGATATAAAACTGTCAATGCCGGTGTCTCTGTGCTGCTGTTACCTGAGAGACAAGCTCTCCGCTCAGAGCTGTGTGAATAGCAACCCTGCTGGACCCCCCCACAGTGACAGAATGCCAGGGCCCCGTTGCAAGTGCGACTGTGGCGACCCTGGTAATTCCACCACTGGCTAGATATAATTTTGAGTATATTTGTGTTTTAATATCTGAACATAGATTCAGGAGACAGGCAGGACACACTAGAGTTACAAATGTGAACTGGTTTCTATTTAGCACACTGAGCAATAGACAACTTTTACATAAGGCAACACAAAAAAGTTCTTATTTCAGGTTAGCAACGCAATCCCAAAATACGTCTATTTATCATTGCTACAGATTTGCTACTCTCATTAGGTTCCAGGCAGGGATGAGCTTCCTGTTCGAGTCGAACCCATGTTTGACTCAAACATCGTCTGTTTCGCCCGTTCGCCGAATTGTGAACGATGAGGGCCGTTCGCGCCAAATTCGTGTGGCGCGTCACGGCCTATAATTCACTGCAGTATCGCAGTGCATTGCTGGCTGATGATTGGCCAAGCATGCACTATGACCCGCATGCTTGGCCAATCACAGCGCCGTCAGTAGAGAGAGCTGTAATTGGCCAAAGCCAGGGTGGCTTTGGCCAATTATGGCTCAGGGGGTTTAGAACACGCCCCACACTATATAAGGCCGCCTGCACGGCGGCCCTGTGTAGTGTGTGTTCCGGCGTTGAAAGAGAGATAGATAGACAGAGAGACAGTGTCATTTCATTTGAGTTAGCTAGATTAGGCAGGACAATCAGTGAGTTAGCTGCACTTAAAGTGTATTGTGTATATATATGCATCCTAGGTGTTGCATATATATATATATATATATACACTGTATTCAGTTTAGCTAGATCCATTCCTGTTATCTTCTTACTGACAGGCAGGCTTGTCTTGTTACAGTATTTACAGCTACCTGAAGAAAATTGCTGGTGTTCTTTTGATCCTATTAGTACCACAGTCAGGCAGCTAGACTATTTACAGTTAGTGCAGTGCGTCCTGCTCACAGTGTTCAGCTAAAACTACACGTTAGTGCGGTGCGTCCTGCTCACAGTGTTCAGCTAAAACTACAAGTTAGTGGGGTGCGTCCTGCTCAGTGTTCAGCTAAAACTACAAGTTAGTGCAGTGCGTCCTGCTCACAGTGTTCAGCTAAAACTACAAGTTAGTGTAGTGAGACCTCTGCACAGTGTTCATCTAAAGCTAAAAGTTAGTGCGGTGCGTCCTGCTCACAGTGTTCAGCTAAAACTACAAGTTAGTGGGGTGCGTCCTGCTCACAGTGTTCAGCTAAAACTACAAGTTAGTGGGGTGCGTCCTGCTCACAGTGTTCAGCTAAAACTACAAGTTAGTGCGGTGCGTCCTGCTCACGGTGTTCAGCTAAAACTACAAGTTAGTGGGGTGTGTCCTGCTTACAGTGTGCAGCTAAAACTACAAGTTAGTGCGGTGCGTCCTGCTCACGGTGTTCAGCTAAAACTACAAGTTAGTGCGGTGCGTCCTGCTCACAGTGTTCAGCTAAAACTACAAGTTAGTGTGGTGCGTCCTGCTCACAGTGTTCAGCTAAAACTACAAGTTAGTGTATTGAGACCTCTGCACAGTGTTCATCTAAAGCTACAAGTTAGTGCAGTGCGTCCTGCTCACAGTGTTCAGCTAAAACTACAAGTTAGTGTGGTGCGTCCTCCTCACAGTGTTCAGCTAAACCTACAAGTTATTATTTTGCGAGCTCTGCACAGTGTTCAGCTAAAGCTACCTGTAGAAGGTTGGTGGTGTTTTCCTGATCCTATCACTACTGCAGGCAGCTAAGAAAGCTACAAGTTAGTTTTTTGCGAGCTCTGCACAGGCTCTGTGTCTAGTGCTGGTCGTGGAGACGGTGCATCCTCATCAGCACGTGGCCGTGGGACACGCTTGGCCTTTTTTTCGGCAGCTGGCCGTGTTGAGCCGCAACATGCAGAAGACTTGGTCGAGTGGATGACCAAGCCATCCTCACCTCCTCATCCTCTCTCACTCCTACCCAGGGTACTTTGTCTGGCAAAGCAGCGGCCTCTTCCCTCGGCTCAATGTCATCAGTGACTCCTTCCCTAGCGCCACCATGTCCACCTGAGGAGTCCCTCGAACTGTTTGACCACAGTGTTGGGTACATGCTCCAGGAGGATGCCCAGCGTTTGGAAGGCTCTGATGATGATACTGAGCTTGATGAAGGCAGTAACATGAGCACGGACAGAGGGGGTGCCCAAGAAGGACAGCAATCTGGCAGTCATGCTCCCCCTGCTGCAGCATACTGCCAGGTTTGCTCCAGTGATAAGGAGGGAGGGGATGATGAGGTTACTGACTCAACGTGGGTGCCTGATAGGAGAGAGGAGGAGGAGGAGGAGGCGGCACATCACCAACGAGGCAGGATGCCCTCCAGGGGCCAGCCTAAGGGCAGCACATTGACTGCATCACACCCCAAAGCTCCACATGTGCAGGGCGCTGCAGTCTCTGCGCGTTATTCAAAAAGTTCTTTGGTGTGGGCCTTTTTTGAGACCAGTGCATCAGATTGCACCGCTGCTATTTGCAACATATGTCTCAAGCGTATATCGCGTGGCCAAAACATCTCCCGCTTGGGTACCACATGCTTGACCAGACATATGTTGACCTGCCATGCAGTTCGTTGGCAAGCGTATCTAAAAGACCCACACCAAAGAACAAAGAGGACCTCTCCTTGCTCCTCATCAGCTGAGATCTCCAACCTCACTATACCTTCAGTCCTCTCTGAGACCTGCACTGAGAGGAATGAAGGTGTAGAATTAGGTGTGTCACAGCCAAGTACTTGTGGGCAATCTGCTTTTGGTACACCGACGTCAGATTGTACCAGGCAAATTTCCCTGCCCCAGCTGCTGCACCGCCGAAAGAAGTTTGCTCCCAGCCATCCACATGCCCAGCGGTTGAATGCTAGCTTGGCAAAATTGCTAGCACTTCAACTGCTGCCTTTTCAGTTGGTAGACTCTGCCCCCTTCCATGAGTTTGTGGAATGTGCAGTTCCTCAGTGGCAGGTACCCAAACGCCACTTTTTCTCACGGAAGGCGATTCCGGCTCTCTACCGGCATGTGGAAGGCAATGTCCATGCCTCGCTGGACAGGGCGGTCAGCGGTAAGGTGCATATTACCGCTGACTCATGGTCCAGCAGGCATGGACAGGGACGTTACCTAAGTTTCACGGCGCATTGGGTGACTCTGCTGGCAGCTGGGAAGGATGCAGGACAAGGTGCAGTAGTGTTGGAGGTTGTTTTGCCACCACGCCTCAAAAATGCTAATGATTGTGACACACCTTTCTCCTCCACCCCCTCCTCTTCTTCTTCCTCCATGGCCTCTTCCTGTGCTTTGTCCTCGGAACCAGCGGTGCTCCATAGCTGTTCAAGGGGCTACGCAAGTACGCAGGCCAAAAGATGCCATGCGGTGCTTGAGCTGGTGTGCTTGGGGGACAGGAACCACACTGGGGCAGAGGTTCTGTCAGCTGTGCAGGGGCAGGTTCGGAGGTGGTTGACGCCACGCCAACTTAAGGCAGGAATGATGGTTTGCGACAATGGCACCAACCTCCTCTCTGCCCTCCGACAGGGACAAATGACCCATGTGCCCTGTTTGGCTCACGTCCTTAACTTGGTGGTGCAGCGGTTCTTGAGCAGGTACCGGGGCTTATAGGATGTCCTGAGGCAGGCCAGGAAAGTCTGTGAGCATTTCCGCCGGTCATATAATGCCTGTGCTCGGCTGGCGGACCTCTAAAAGGAGTTTAACCTGCCCAAGAACCGCCTAATCTGTGACATGCCCACCAGGTGGAACTCAACGTTGGCCATGCTGCAGCGGCTGCACACGCAGCAGAGGTCCATCAATGAGTACCTGTGCGACTATGGCACCAGGACAGGGTCAGGGGAGCTTGTTTTTTTTCCCCACGCCAGCGGGCCATGATCAGGGATGCATGCACTGTCCTGTCACCATTTGAGGAGGCCACGAGGATGGTGAGCAGTGACAGTGCATGCATCAGTGACACTGTCCCCCTTGTCCACCTGTTGGAGCACACGCTGCGTGGAATAATGGACAGGGTACTTGAGGCAGAACAGAGGCAGGAAGAGGAGGACTTCCTTAGCTCTCAAGGCCCCCTTTATCCAGACAGTGTTCCTGCATGCCCGCCGATCACACAGGAAGAGGAGGAGGAGGAGGAGGAGGAGGAGGAAGCTTGTGTCAGTATGGAGGTGGAGCCTGGCACTCAGCATCAGCAGCAGTCTTTAAGGGATCAGTCCCAAGAAACACATGGACTTGTACGTGGCTGGGAGGAGGTGGCTGCGGACCACGTCATCCTTAGTGACCCAGAGGACTCCGGACCGAATGCCTCAGCAAACCTACGCTACATGGCCTCCCTGATCCTGCAAAGCCTGCGTAAGGATCCTCAAATTCGTGGTATCAAGGAGAAGGACCAATACTGGCTGGCAACCCTCCTTGATCCACGTTACAAGGGTAAGGTTGCGGACCTTATCTTGCCATCGCAGAGGGAGCAGAGGATGAAACATCTTTGGGAGGCCTTGCAGAAAGGTCTGTGCAACGCGTTCCCAGAGACTGGGAGGTTACAAACTCCTGTTTCTGGACAACGTGTTGCTGAGGCTTCGGTCAGTCAAAGAAGGAGCGGTGGAGAAGGTGGCCCTCTGACCGATGCGTTCAGACAATTTTTTGGTCCGCAGCCCCAAGGTATGATCGGTTCCAGCAACCATTGCCAGCGTCTGTTTTACATGGTGCAGAAATACCTAGGGGCAAGATCTGACTTGGACACCTTTCCCATCGAAAATGCTCTGGGTTACTGGGTCTTGAGGATGGATCACTGGCCAGAGCTTGCACAGTATGCAATTGAGCTACTGGCCTGTCCTGCATCCAGCGTTCTTTCGGAACGCACATTCAGTGCTCCTGGAGGCTTTGTAACCGATCACAGGGTGCGTCTGTCCACCGACTCGGTCGATCGACTGACCTTCATAAAAATGAATCAGTCTTGGATCACCACCAGCTATCAAGCACCTGATGCTGATGTAACCGAATAATTTTTTTTGAAATCTCAGATCCCTTCAAAGACTGCCTATGCTGATGCTGAGTGACTATCCCTGAGTAATTATCCTCTTACTCCTCAATGATCACGCTGATAGCTTGTAAGAACATTTTTGGTTCTGGGCGCCACCACCAGTGCCTAAGGCCCAATTTTTCAGCCCCTGTTTAACAGGGGCGTGTAATTACAATTTTTGATGCAATACTTTGCAGCAGGGCTCGTTTCTGCGTTACAACTAGAATATCTGTGAGGGGTTGCAGTGTTGTGGCACCAGCACCAGTGCCTAAGGCCTAATTTTTCAGCCCCTGTTCAACAGGGGCATGTAATTACAATTCTTGATCTAATATTTCACAGCAGGTCCCATTTCTGCACCCACCAAGAGCGAGTAAGGACTTACAGTGTTGTGGCACCAGCACCACCACCACCACCACCAAAGGCCCAATTTTTCTGCCCTTGTTCATCAGGGGCATGTAATTACAATTCTTGATCTAATATTTCACAGCAGGGCCTATTTCTGCACCCACCAAGAGCGAGTGAGGACTTACAGTGTTGTGGCACCAGCACCACCACCACCACCATCAAAGGCCCAATTTTTCTGCCCTTGTTCAACAGGGGCATGTAATTACAATTCTTGATCTAATATTTCACAGCAGGGCCCATTTCTGCGCCCACCAAGAGCGAGTGAGGACTTACAGTGTTGTGGCACCAGCACCACCACCACCACCAAAGGCCCAATTTTTCTGCCCCTGTTCAACAGGGGCATGTAATTACAATTCTTGATCTAATATTTTTACAGCAGGGCCCTGTGAGGGCTTACAGTGTTGTGGCCACAACAACCACTAAGGCCCAAATTTCTACTGAGTATATAGGGCAGGCCCCTACTTTCAAACATCTAACTTACAAACGACTCCTACTTGCAAACGGAAGGAGACAACAGGAAGTGAGATGAAATCTACCCCTAGGAAGGAAAATTCTCTCCTGTAAGAGTTAATATGGGAAAAACATTTCTCCTTTCCACTGATGCTTTCCAATCCTTGTTCCACAAAAAAAAACAAATTTTCAAAAAACATTTGTCATTGGGACAAAAAGTGAGGTGAAATCCTCTGAAGAGGAGGACAGACAGCAAAACAAATGTCACAGGGGTGATAACCCTTCCCTATGTTTTCCAAAAAGCTTAAAAAAGATTTTTTGGCTGGAGCTAAACACGTTAAAAATATACCCGTTCAAAATTACAAACAGATTCTACTTAACAACAAACCTACAGTCCCTGTCTTGTTTGCACCGCCTGTATACTGCTGTTCAGAGTATATAGGGCCTGGTGGCCACACACCTTTCCTTATTTTAATATGGGTACGGGGTTCCCCTGATACCCATACAAGACCCAAAGGGCCTGGTAATGGACTGGGGGGTACCCATGCCATTTGTCTCACTGATTTTCATCCATATTGCCAGGACCCGACATTACATTAAACCCGCAAGCAGTTTTAAATGAGATTTTTTCCTTTAAAAATGACATTTTGTGCAGGGACTGTTCTAAACACGGGAAACACGTGCCACTTTACAGGCATACTATAGACACACCCCAGGTACGATATTTAAAGGAATATTTCACTTTTTTTTTTTTTTACTTTAAGCATCATTAAAATCACTGCTCCTGAAAAAACGGCTGTTTTTAAAAGTTTTTTTTGCATTGATACATGTCCCCTGGGGCAGGACCCGGGTCCCCAAACCCTTTTTAGGACAATACCATGCAAATTAGCCTTTAAAATGAGCACTTTTGATTTTGAACGTTCGAGTCCCATAGACGTCAATGGGGTTCTAACGTTCGTGCGAATTTTCGGTCCGTTCGCAGGTTCTGGTGCGAACCGAACCGGGGGGTGTTCGGCTCATCCCTAGTTCCAGGTAATCTTGCAGGTTTGAAGTTGGCATTACTGATAAGTTTATGCATCTATAATGCAATGCCTGAACTTTGACATCAGGTCAGCAGATTCCAAATAGCCAATAACGTGGGGTTTTGTATGTGCCAGGCCCCCCGATTATGAAAGAGTGGATTCCCAGCAGCTACATGTCACTGTGTGGAAATCAAATATTCCGCGCTTAGGATCAATATTAACAAGGAACTGCAGCCCCCCAGTCAAACTGGAAACACCGAAGTGAAACCCACGTACTACAATGTATTCTAATAGGGGAATGGCGCTGTTCACAGACAATAGAAAAATCAAAAAAAACAAAAAAATTGTGGATGAAAAAATATTAAAAATATTGGGAAAGAAAATTGACAATAAGTGTAAGGTTTACACCAAAGTCCACAACAGACTTAGTGAGAGATTCCTGCTAAAATCCTGCAAGCTATTCCATTGCGTGTCTTACATAGGATGTGAGTGTGCAAATCACTACCATTGGTGAAAGAATTTTAAAATCATATAAAATATGAGAAATAGATAAAAGTGACAATAAAAATTATATCAACATATGAAGATCCCACTAACGTGCCCAGTGACATAAAAAATACATGTAAATAGGCCAAATTATTAAATATAAGATATAAACATCTGTAATTCCTCTGACATAAACTGTGAGAATCAAAAATATATAGGTGACAGAATATGTGTATATATTAAATGGATTAATCAAAAAATTGTAAAAAATAGAATGGGCTAATAGTGAATATGTGCGATCAAAAAAATTAAATAATATATGTGCTCCAATAAAAATCGTCCAATGTAAATTGTCCAATAAATGTGAAGGAGATCCTGTACACAGATAGTAAGTATATCCAACAGATGTGTAATCCCCAGCAAATTTTCAATACTGATGTGTCCGTGTTTGGCAGGCCCCCACTTGTGCCCTCACTCACCAGAAAGCCCAACCCCTGCAGGGGTAAAGGGCATGAATAGATCCTGTGGCCGGAATCCTGGACGCCTGGAATCCTCCTCTCAGGTTCCGCGAGCTCCTTCCCTCTTGATCCACAGTGTTCCTTATATTAGTATCCACCGGAATAAATCCATATGTATGGAGAAACAAGGAATCCTCATAGTGTAAGTCCGTAAAACTCAAAGTTTATTTACCAAAAAGATAGTGTTAAGTTAAAAAATGGGAGCTGGCACTGCTCCCCTGGCAAGCAGAAAGCAGATGGTATCTGAGGTAGCATAGTGGCGGCGTGTGTTCCACCAATCTAGCTACCGAAACTGGAAGTTGCAGAGTCAAACGTAGGAGCGACGTGTGCGTACCGTATGACCACACCTTACGCGTTTCGTCATCAAGATGTCATCTGAGGCGCGGTCATCTTGGTACACCACACGTCTTAAATAATACAAGGAGGCACCGCAATGTCCAATCGAAGGAGGCTAACGGTGACGTCCCATCCACCCAGCGGGAATTGATGTGTAATTGCTAAGGGGAGGGAGGAACAAAAACCAATGTAAATGGATCTAGGTGCCCCCTGGTGAAAAACAATAAAGTAGCAAGGTCGAGCGCCTCCGTATAATATTAGAGTGCCAGAAAAATAAGCCACAATACAACAGGGACATGCGGGTGAGCCTTTGCCTGGTACATAGTGCTCAGAGGAGGGAAGGTTTAAAAGTGGAAACACTATATAGCTGGTAACAATAAAAATGAAAATTTAAAACATGATAAAACCTGGTAAATATAAAAAAGTATAAAATGAAAATACAAATATAAAAAATAAAATATCCATACCGGTACAAAATCGAATAAATGGTGTAGCGAACAGGGCTACCGGACCATGGTATATGTGCATATGTGCCCTCATTATTGCACCCACCGGCATCAATGCAAAGTGAAGTGCTGTGCTAGTATCTGTAAACTTTTCATATCCCTATTAACATGGTGTAGACTTCATCTAGGGTCCAATATACAGAAGGAGATATGGGGGGACTAATATCATCCTTTTTTAATTATGTGTAAGATTCCATATAGAAAATAAATGTGAATATATAAAATAAAATAAAATAAAAATAAAAATAAAAAATTATTATGATTATGTACCAAATGAAAAATCGTCATATGTGATGTATTAGTGCTCAAAGGATATGTATGCAACAATACCGTATTTATCGGCGTATAACACGCACCCCAATTTAGGAGGTAATTTTAAGGGAAAAAAAACTTTTAGGAGGGAAGTTGAAGGGAAAAAAAACTTACATTTAAATGCCCATCATTGCAGCCTTCTCAGTGCAGCCTTGCCCCAGTGCAGCCATGTCAGTGCAGCCTTGTCAGTGCAGCCATGTCAGTGCAGCCTTGTCAGTGCAGCCTTGTCAGTGCAGCCTTCCCCAGTGCAGCCTTGTCAGTGCAGCCTTCCCCAGTGCAGCCTTGTCAGTGCAGCCTTCCCCAGTGCAGCCTTCCCCAGTGCAGCCTTGTCAGTGCAGCCTTCCCCAGTGCAGCCTTGTCAGTGCAGCCTTCCCCAGTGGAGCCTTGTCAGTGCAGCCTTCCCTAGTGCAGCCTTGCCCCAGTGCAGCCTTCGATCCTCTATCCCTGCCATTCTGGGCTTCAAAATCGCCGACCGCGATTTGAAAATGGCGCCGCCGGCGCCGAAATACACAGAGCCAGTCCTCGGCTCTTCCCGGCGGCTCTCGTTCACTTTCAGCTCCACTCGTAGTCCCGAGCGGAGCTATCCGAACCTAGCCGAGTAGGTTTGGATAGCTCCGCTCGGGGCTACGAGTGGAGCCGAAAGTGAACGAGAGCCGCCGAGAAGAGCCGAGGACCGGCTCTGTGTATTTCGGCGCCGGCGGCGCCATTTTCAAATCGCGGTCGGCGATTTTGAAGATGTGACAGCTCGGGATCGCTTGGGATCGGCGTATAACACGCACCTGCGATTTTCCCCTGATTTTAAGGGGAAAAAAGTGCGTGTTATACGCAGATAAATACGGTATGTGGGGGAGATTCTATATCGTATAAAAAAGTTAGGCCCATGTGTCCAAAACAAGCCTGCACGACTAAAATTGAAGCACGTTTACGCACCCCACACCAAACAATATGGGAGGTGGTAAGACCCCCTTATCTAGTGTAGAAGAACAGGGTCTTCACTTTATGCAAAAGTTTTGTTCATCACTGGGGGGCAAACCACATCCCAATATGAAGGAGACCCCCAATCTATATATGTATCCAAAACCAGTATGTTTTGTTAAAAAGCATGCACTAATGTTCCGTAAAAAAGACAGTGTTTAAAAATTGGATAAAAAACTGTTCAAATCAATATCCATGTTAAGACCTCTAGGGACCAGGCTGTCTAATCGATATATCCATCTGGTCTCGTTTTGGGATATAAATTTTTTCCTACTGCCCCCCCTCCAGTGTTCCTTAATGGTATCAATACCGTAAAAAATCAAACCTGATGGATCTCTATGGTGGTATTCATCAACGTGTCTAGAGAGGTTATGCTTAGGAAACCCCTTCCTAATATTATTAATGTGCTCTCTAATGCGTACACACAAGGGTCTCGTAGTCCTGCCTACATATTGCAGTCGGCAAGGACATTCGATGACATAGGTCACATGGGTGGTGTTACAAGTAATTAATTCTCTAATGTCATATTCCTTGCCTTTTCTAGAGTGGAATGAGAATCTCTTATTCGGTTGTTTCCTACTAACCCGACAGGCCAGGCATTTGCGGCATCTGAAAAAACCTCTCATGTCAGAGAACAATTTGATGTTTTTCGGGGGATCGATCACATTATGGACTAGGTGGTTTCTCAGGGTGGGTGCCCTTCTATAGATAAAACGCGTTTTTTTGGTAAGAATTTTACCCAAGGTTCTATCCGATTTTAAAATGGGCCAATATTTCCTCACTATATGCTCTATAGTCCGATATTGGTTATTAAAACCGGTAATAAAAGCAACATCACCTAGAGAGTTTTTGTTGGTATTGTTATTCCTGATTGTTAGTAAAGAGTCTCGATCCATAATCTGTATCTCCTTTTTTAACTTCAATAGGGTGTCCACGTGGTAGCCTTTATCCACAAACTTGTTAATTAGCATATCCGCTTGATTTCTATAGTCCTCGATATTGCGACAGTTCCTCCTTATTCTCAACAACTGTCCTTTCGGGATATTTTCTTTCCACTTAGGGTGGTGACAGCTGGAGATGGGTATATACCCGTTACGGTCCGTGGTTTTAAAGTGCGTTTTCGTGAATAATTCATCACCTTCTTTGAAGATCTGTAGATCCAGATATTCTATCGCATTAATATCTGATTTTCCAGTAAAGGAGATCCCATATACATTGTGGTTCAATTCTTGCAGAAAATCCTGGAATGAATCTGAGTTACCTTCCCACAATATAATGATGTCATCGATGTATCGGCGGTAAAACTTAATTTCAGAACGTCTGGTGCCATATATGTAACGTTCTTCCATCATGTCCATAAATAAGTTCGCCATGCTCGGGGCGTACTTGGCACCCATGGCCACGCCTTTTTTCTGAACGTAAAATTCTTTCTTATACCAAAAATAGTTACTCTCCACAGCCAACTCTAGCCCTTCCAAAATGTATTTAATTTGTTCATGTCTTAACTTAGATCTATCAAATAAGGCCTTTTCAACACCTTTTAATCCATCCTTCTGGGAAATGCTCGTGTATAGCGAGTTAACATCTATTGTTGCTAATAAACATTGGTCACCCCCTGAAACAGTTCTCAACTCCTTAATCAACTGAGTGCTATCCCTGAGGTATGATTTGCCCTCCACCACTAGGGGTTTCAGAAATTGATCAATGTACTCTCCTAACCTAGAAAATAATGAATCCATTCCACTTATGATTGGCCTGCCCGGTGGTCTATTCAGCCGTTTATGTATTTTAGGGAGGTAGTATATGACCAGGGTTTTGGTGGACTCTGGAATTAAATATTGAGCTTCTTTTTTGTTTAAAATCCCTACCTCTACCCCTTTTTTGACAAATTTCTTCAGTTTCTTCAAGTATTGTGCCTTGGGGTTACGTTTCAATCTATTCTAGGTGTTCTCAACTTGAAATAGATTTGCCATCTCTTCTTCCTATTCTTCCTTCTTCAATATAACTAGTCCTCCACCCTTATCGGTGGGCCATATTACCACTTGTTTTTTATTTCCGATTTCCTTTATTGCTTTCCAAACATGTACGTTTTTCGACTTCTTCTTTTCTATCTTGCTCAGATCATTTTCCACCATGCGTTTAAAAGCTCCTATGCACTGGTCACCTGGAACTTTGGGATTAAAAATCTAATTGTTTTTAAGATTGGTGTGGGTGTAAATTTCGGGTTCTGACATAGATATGACCTTCTTGTTCAGGGCATAGTGCTTCTTTATTTTCAGTTTCCTGATAAATTTCTGTAGATCAACATATACTTCGAATTTATCAATACCCTTATCCGGTGCGTATTTCAATCCCAGGTCTAGTAACCTCAGTTCATCATTGGAGAAAGTGGCTTCACTCAGGTTAAAGATTCCCTGGCCTGGTATTCCCTTCTCCTTTTTCTTCCTCCCTCCTCGTTTTCCTCTTGTCTGTTTCTTTTGTTGTCTCTGTGTGTATACTCCGGTTCCCTCTCTGAATTCCTGCTCTCTCCATTCTCTATATTCCTCTGTGGATATTGTGGGGATGGATAACTGGGGTACCCATTCCTCCTCTGTACCCTGTTCGTACCCATAGGGAAATCCTCTCCTCTTCGAGGATTGTGGGAATCCATCTGTGTTCCTCTCCACCCTGGGTGCCGATACTGTACTTTCGCATTCCATCTCCCAGGTGGTCTGTCTCTCGGTCTCCCCTGGAAAAAATCCCTTTCTCCTCCATTGTCTCTTCTGTATCTAGGTAGCCACTGTGAGGTATAATGTCTTTCTTCTCTAATGGGAGAGAACCTATTATACGTGGGTACATTATACCGTGGGGTTGCTGGGGACCTTCCATAATGGGGTTCATAATGGTCCTCCCTCCTGTTACCTGCTCATCCGCGTACGTAATTAGGTGTTCTAGGTGCTTCCACATTCCTAACAGGGGGTATATGTTCAAACCTGGTCTGTCGGAGGATGTTCTGATTAGGCACCCCCATCTCGGCATTATCCTCACTGGGATTATCGTCCAATGAGATCTCATCATGATCAGCGTCTATGATCTCATTCTCTATCTGCCATTTAAAAACCCTCCTATTGGTATAGTCCAAAACATCCCCTTTAAACTTTTTTTGTTTCTTGGCTTGGATCTCCAAGTCATATTTCTTTATGGTATCCTGTAACTCCCTCTCCTTGGTTTTGTAATCATTTTGATTGCTATATGGCTGTAAGAGAAATTTAATTTAATTGATGTTAGCTTCAATCCCTCGAAGCTTCAATTGTCTTCTTTTGACTATATTCCCAAGAAGTTCTTTCTCACATTTGGAGAAAAAAGCAAACCAATCTTCCATAAGGGTGGCATCATTAAGGCCATCATTAGGGTTCACGTCCCACCTTAACCTCCTAGGTGTCATGTTTTCCCCAATATAGGTCTCTAGGGTGGCAACATCCCACCAGACCCTGAGCTGTTTCTCTAGGGTATGCCTGAGCTGTTTAAATAAGCTGTTCATATCTTGTGTGTTATTAACTTGTTCTTGGCTGAAAATCCCTGTGAGATCAATACTCTGATTTGTCACATAGCCAAAAATATCCATAGCTGCAGAATTAATGGGTGCACCAAGGAAGGTGCCAAAGAAGATGGAAATCGAATATTCCGTGCTTAGGATCAATATCAACAAGGAACTGCAGCCCCCCAGTCAAACTGGAAACACCGAAGTGAAATCCACGTACTACAATGTATTCTAATAGGGGAATGGCGCTGTTCACAGACAATAGAAAAATTAAAAAAAAACAAAAAAATTGTGGATGAAAAAATATTAAAAATATTGGGAAAGAAAATTGACAATAAGTGTAAGGTGTACACCAAAGTCCACAACAGACTAGGTGAGAGATTCCTGCTAAAATCCTGCAAGCTATTCCATTGCGTGTTTTACATAGGATGTGAGTGTGCAAATCACTACCATTAGTGAAAGAATTTTAAAATCATAAAAAATATGAGAAATAGATAAAAGTGACATTAAAAATTATATCAACATATGAAGATCCCACTGACGTGCCCAGTGAAATAAAAAATACATGTAAATAGGCCAGGTTATTAAATATAAGATATAAACATCTGTAATTCCTCTGACATAAACTGTGAGAATCAAAAATATATAGGTGCAAACAGAATATGTGTATATATTAAATGGATTAATCAAAAAATTGTAAAAAATAGAATGGGCTAATAGTGAATATGTGCGATCAAAAAAATGAAATAATATATGTGCTCCCCATATCTCCTTCTGTATATTGGACCCTAGATGAAGTCTACACCATGTTAATAATGATATGAAAAGTTTACAGATACTAGCACAGCACTTTACTTTGCATTGATGCCGGTGGGTGCAATAATGAGGGCACATATGCACATATACCATGGTCCAGTAGCCCTATTCGCTACACCATTTATTCGATTTTGTACCGGTATGGATATTTTATTTTTTATTTTTTATATTTGTATTTTCATTTTATACTTTTTTATATTTACCAGGTTTTAAATTTTCATTTTTATTGTTACCAGCTATATAGTGTTTCCACTTTTAAACCTTCCCTCCTCTGGGCACTATGTACCAGGTTTTATCATGTTTTAAATTTTCATTTTTATTGTTACCAGCTATATAGTGTTTCCACTTTTAAACCTTCCCTCCTCTGGGCACTATGTACCAGGCAAAGGCTCGCCCGCATGTCCCTGTTGTATTGTGGCTTATTTTTCTGGCACTCTAATATTATACGGAGGCGCTCGACCTTGCTACTTTTTTGTTTTCCACCAGGGGACACCTAGATCCATTTACATTGGTTTTTGTTCCTCCCTCCCCTTAGCAATTACACATCAATTCCCGCTGGGTGGATGGGACGTCTCCGTTAGCCTCCTTCGATTGGACATTGCGGCGCCTCCTTGTATTATTTAAGACGTGTGGTGTACCAAGATGACTGCGCCTCAGATGACGTCTTGATGACGAAACGCGTAAGGCGTGGTCATACGGTACGCAAACGTCGCTCCTACGTTTGACTCTGCAACTTCCGGTTTCGGTAGCTAGGTTGGTGGAACGCACGCCGCCACCTCGCTACCTCAGATACCATCTGCTTTCTGCTTGTCAGGGGAGCAGTGCCAGCTCCCAGTTTTTAACTTAATACTATCTTTTTGGTAAATAAACTTTGAGTTTTACGGACTTACACTATGAGGATTCCTTGTTTCTCCATACATATGGATTTATTCCGGTGGATACTAATATAAGGAACACTGTGGATCAAGAGGGAAGGAGCTCGCGGAACCTGAGAGGGGGATTCCGGGCGTCCAGGATTCCGGCCACAGGATCTATTCATGCCCTTTACCCCTGCAGGGGTTGGGCTTTCTGGTGAGGGAGGGCACAAGTGGGGGCCTGCCAAACACGGACACATCAGTATTGAAAATTTGCTGGGGATTATACATCTGTTGGATATACCTACTATCTGTGTACAGGGATCTCCTTCACATTTATTGGACAATTTACATTGGATGATTTTTATTGGAGCACATATATTATTTCATTTTTTTGATCGCACATATTCACTATTAGCCCATTCTATTTTTTACAATTTTTTGATTAATCCATTTAATATATACACATATTCTGTTTGCACCTATATATTTTTGATTCTCACAGTTTATGTCAGAGGAATTACAGATGTTTATATCTTATATTTAATAATTTGGCCTATTTACATGTATTTTTTATGTCACTGGGCACGTTAGTGGGATCTTCATATGTTGATATAATTTTTAATGTCACTTTTATCTATTTCTCATATTTTATATGATTTTAAAATTCTTTCACCAATGGTAGTGATTTGCACACTCACATCCTATGTAAAACATGCAATGGAATAGCTTGCAGGATTTTAGCAGGAATCTCTCACCTAGTCTGTTGTGGACTTGTTGTGTACACCTTACACTTATTGTCAATTTTCTTTCCCAATATTTTTAATATTTTTTCATCCACAATTTTTTTGTTTTTTTTTATTTTTCTATTGTCTGTGAACAGCGCCATTCCCCTATTAGAATACATTGTAGTACGTGGATTTCACTTCAGTGTTTCCAGTTTGACTGGAGGGGCTGCAGTTCCTTGTTGATATTGATCCTAAGCGTGGAATATTCGATTTCCATCTTCTTTGGCACCTTCCTTGGTGCACCCATTAATTCTGCAGCTATGGATATTTTTGGATATGTGACGAATCAGAGTATTGATCTCACGGGGATTTTCAGCCAAGAACAAGTTAATAACACACAAGATATGAACAGCTTATTTAAACAGCTCAGGCATACCCTAGAGAAACAGCTCAGGGTCTGGTGGGATGTTGCCACCCTAGAGACCTATATTGGGGAAAACATGACACCTAGGAGGTTAAGGTGGGACGTGAACCCTAATGATGGCCTTAATGATGCCACCCTTATTGAAGATTGGTTTGCTTTTTTCTCCAAATGTGAGAAAGAACTTCTTGGGAATATAGTCAAAAGAAGACAATTGAAGCTTCGAGGGATTTAAGCTAACATCAATAAAATTAAATCTCTCCTACAGCCATATAGCAATCAAAATGATTACAAAACCAAGGAGAGGGAGTTACAGGATACCATAAAGAAATATGACTTGGAGATCCAAGCCAAGAAACAAAAAAAGTTTAAAAGGGATGTTTAGGACTATAAAAATAGGAGGGTTTATAAATGGCAGATAGAGAATGAGATCATAGACGCTGATCATGATGAGATCTCATTGGACGATAATCCCAGTGAGGATAATGCCGAGATGGGGGTGCCTAATCAGAACACCCTCTGACAGACCAGGTTTGAACATATACCCCCTGTTAGGAATGTGGAAGCACCTAGAACACCTAATTACGTACGCCATTATGGAAGGTCCCCAGCAACCCCACGGTATAATGTACCCACGTATAATAGGTTCTCTCCCATTAGAGAAGAAAGACATTATACCTCACAGTGGCTACCTAGATACAGGAGAGACAATGGAGGAGAAAGGGATTTTTTCCAGGGGAGACCGAGAGACAGACCACCTGGGAGATGGAATGCGAAAGTACAGTATCGGCGCCCAGGGTGGAGAGAATCACAGATGGATTCGCACAATCCTCGAAGAGGAGAGGATTTCCCTACGGGTACGAACAGGGTACATAGGAGGAATGGGTACCCCAGTTATCCATCCCCACAATATCCACGGAGGAATATAGAGAATGGAGAGAGCAGGAATTCAGAGAGGGAACCGGAGTATACACACAGAGACAACGACAGAAACAGACAAGAGGAAAACGAGGAAGGAGGAAGAAAAAGGAGAAGGGAATACTAGGTCAGGGAATCTTTAACCTCAGTGAAGCCACTTTCTCCAATGATGAACTGAAGTTACTAGACCTGGGATTGAAATACGCACCGGATAAGGGTATTGATAAATTCGAAGTATATGTTGATCTACAGAAATTTATCAGGAAACTGAAAATAAAGAAGCACTATGCCCTGAACTAGAAGGTCATATCTATGTCAGAACCCGAAATTTACACCCACACCAATCTTAAAAACAATTCGATTTTTAATCCCAAAGTTCCAGGTGACCAGTGCATAAGAGCTTTTAAACGCATGGTGAAAAATGATCTGAGCAGGATAGAAAAGAAGTCGAAAAACGTACCTGTTTGGAAAGCAATAAAGGAAATCGGAAATAAAAAACAAGTGGTGATACGGCCCACCGATAAGGGTGGAGGACTAGTTATATTGAAGAAGGAGGAATAGGAAGAAGAGATGGAGAATCTATTGAAAGTTGAGAACACCTACAATAGATTGAAACGTAACCCCATGGCACAATACTTGAAGAAACTGAATAAATTTGTCAAAAAAGGGGTAGAGGTAGGGATTTTAAACAAAAAAGAAGCTCAATATTTAATTCCAGAGTCCACCAAAACCCCGGTCATATACTACCTCCCTAAAATACATAGACAGCTGAATAGACCACCGGGCAGGCCAAGCACAAGTGGAATGGATTCATTATTTTCTAGGTTAGGAGAGTACATTGACCAATTTCTGAAACCCCTAGTGGTGGAGGGCAAATCATACCTCAGGGATAGCACTCAGTTGATTAAGGAGTTGAGAACTGTTTCAGGGGGTGACCAATGTTTATTAGCAACAATAGATGTCAACTCGCTATACACGAGCATTTCCCAGAAAGATGGATAAAAAGGTGTTGAGAAGGCCTTATTTGATAGATCTAGATTAAGACATGAACAAATTAAATACATTTTGGAAGGGCTAGAGTTGGCTATGGAGAGTAACTATTTTTGGTATAAGAAAGAATTTTACGTTCAGAAAAAAGGCGTGGCCATGGGTGCCAAGTACGCCCCGAGCGTGGCGAACTTATTTATGGACATGATGGAAGAACGTTACATATATGGCACCAGACGTCCTGAAATTAAGTTTTACCGCCGATACATCGATGACATCATTATATTGTGGGCAGGTAACTCAGATTCATTCCAGGATTTTCTGCAAGAATTGAACCACAATGTATATGGGATCTCCTTTACTGGAAAATCAGATATTAATGCGATAGAATATCTGGATCTACAGATCTTCAAAGAAGGTGATGAATTATTCACGAAAACGCACTTTAAAACCACGGACCGTAACGGGTATATACCCATCTCCAGCTGTCACCACCCTAAGTGGAAAGAAAATATCCCGAAAGGACAGTTGTTGAGAATAAGGAGGAACTGTCGCAATATCGGGGACTATAGAAATCAAGCGGATACGCTAATTAACAAGTTTGTGGATAAAGGCTACCACGTGGACACCCTATTGAAGTTAAAAAAGGAGATACAGATTATGGATCAAGACTCTTTACTAACAATCAGGAATAACAATACCAACAAAAACTCTCTAGGTGATGTTGCTTTTATTACCGGTTTTAATAAGCAATATCGGACTATAGAGCATATAGTGAAGAAATATTGGCCCATTTTAAAATCGCATAGAACCTTGGGTAAAATTCTTACCAAAAAAACGCGTTTTATCTAAAGAAGGGCACCCACCCTGAAAAACTACCTAGTCCATAATGTGATCGATCCCCCGAAAAACATCAAATTGTTCTCTGACATGAGAGGTTTTTTCAGATGCCGCAAATGCCTGGCCTGTCGGGTTAGTAGGAAACAACCGAATAAGAGATTCTCATTCCACTCTAGAAAAGGCAAGGAATATGACATTAGAGAAATAATTACTTGTAACACCACCCATGTGACCTATGTCATCGAATGTCCTTGCCGACTGCAATATGTAGGCAGGACTACGAGACCCTTGTGTGTACGCATTAGAGAGCACATTAATAATATTAGGAAGGGGTTTCCTAAGCATAACCTCTCTAGACACTTTGATGAATACCATAGAGATCCATCAGGTTTGATTTTTTTACGGTATTGATATCATTAAGGAACACTGGAGGGGGGGCAGTAGGAAAAAATTTATATCCCAAAACGAGACCAGATGGATATATCGATTAGACAGCCTGGTCTCTAGAGATCTTAACGTGGATATTGATTTGAACTGTTTTTTATCCAATTTTTAAACACTGTCTTTTTTACGGAACATTAGTGCTTGCTTTTTAACAAAACATACTGGTTTTGGATACATATATAGATTGGGGGTCTCCTTCATATTGGGATGTGGTTTGCCCCCAGTGATGAACAAAACTTTTGCATAAAGTGAAGACCCTGTTCTTCTACACTAGATAAGGGGGTCTTACAACCTCCCATATTGTTTGGTGTGGGGGGCGTAAACGTGCTTCAATTTTAGTCGTGCAGGCTTGTTTTGGACACATGGGCCTAACTTTTTTATACGATATGGAATCTCCCCCACATATTGTTGCATACATATCCTTTTAGCACTAATACATCACATATGACGATTTTTCATTTGGTACATAATCATAATAATTTTTTATTTTTATTTTTATTTTATTTTATATATTCACATTTATTTTCTATATGGAATCTTACACATAATTAAAAAAGGATGATATTAGTCCCCCCATATCTCCTTCTGTATATTGGACCCTAGAGGAAGTCTACACCATGTTAATAGGGATATGAAAAGTCTACAGATACTAGCACAGCACTTCACTTTGCATTGATGCCGGTGGGTGCAATAATGAGGGCACATATGCACATATACCATGGTCCGGTAGCCCTATTCGCTACACCATTTATTCGATTTTGTACCGGTATGGATATTTTATTTTTTATTTTTTATATTTGTATTTTCATTTTATACTTTTTTATATTTACCAGGTTTTATCATGTTTTAAATTTTCATTTTTATTGTTACCAGCTATATAGTGTTTCCACTTTTAAACCTTCCCTCCTCTGGGCACTATGTACCAGGCAAAGGCTCGCCCGCATGTCCCTGTTGTATTGTGGCTTATTTTTCTGGCACTCTAATGTTATACGGAGGCGCCCGACCTTGCTACTTTATTGTTTTCCACCAGGGGACACCTAGATCCATTTACATTGGTTTTTGTTCCTCCCTCTCCTTAGCAATTACACATCAATTCCCGCTGGGTGGATGGGACGTCACCATTAGCCTCCTCCGATTGGACATTGCGGCGCCTCCTTGTATTATTTAAGACGTGTGGTGTACCAAGATGGCCGCGCCTCAGATGACGTCTTGATGACGAAACGCGTAAGCCGTGGTCATACGGTACGCACACGTCGCTCCTACGTTTGACTCTGCAACTTCCGGTTTCGGTAGCTAGGTTGGTGGAACGCACGCCGCCACCTCGCTACCTCAGATACCATCTGCTTTCTGCTTGTCAGGGGAGCAGTGCCAGTTCCCATTTTTTAACTTAACACTATCTTTTTGGTAAATAAACTTTGAGTTTTATGGACTTACACTATGAGGATTCCTTGTTTCTCCATACATATGGATTTATTCCGGTGGATACTAATATAAGGAACACTGGGGATCAAGAGGGAAGGAGCTCGCGGAACCTGAGAGGGGGATTCCGGGCGTCCAGGATTCCGGCCACAGGATCTATTCATGCCCTTTACCCCTGCAGGGGTTGGGCTTTCTGGTGAGTGAGGGCACAAGTGGGGGCCTGCCAAACACAAACACATCAGTATTGAAAATTTGCTGGGGATTACACATCTGTTGGATATACCTACTATCTGTGTACAGGGATCTCCTTCCATTTATTGGACAATTTACATTGGACGATTTTTATTGGAGCACATATATTATTTCATTTTTTTGATCGCACATATTCACTATTAGCCCATTCTATTTTTCGTTTTTTGATTAATCCATTTAATATATACACATATTCTGTTTGCACCTATATATTTTTGATTCTCACAGTTTATGTCAGAGGAATTACAGATGTTTATATCTTATATTTAATAATTTGGCCTATTTACATGTATTTTTTATGTCACTGGGCACGTTAGTGGGATCTTCATATGTTGATATCATTTTTAATGTCACTTTTATCTATTTCTCATATTTTATATGATTTTAAAATTCTTTCACCAATGGTAGTGATTTGCACACTCACATCCTATGTAAAACATGCAATGGAATAGCTTGCAGGATTTTAGCAGGAATCTCTCACCTAGTCTGTTGTGGACTTTGGTGTACACCTTACACTTATTGTCAATTTTCTTTCCCAATATTCTTAATATTTTTTCATCCACAATTTTTTTGTTTTTTTTGATTTTTCTATTGTCTGTGAACAGCGCCATTCCCCTATTAGAATACATTGTAGTACGTGGATTTCACTTCGGTGTTTCAAGTTTGACTGGAGGGGCTGCAGTTCCTTGTTGATATTGATCCTAAGCGTGGAATATTCGATTTCCATCTTCTTTGGCACCTTCCTTGGTGCACCCATTAATTCTGCAGCTATGGATATTTTTGGCTATGTGGTGAATCAGAGTATTGATCTCACAGGGATTTTCAGCCAAGAACAAGTTAATAACACACAAGATATGAACAGCTTATTTAAACAGCTCAGGCATACCCTAGAGAAACAGCTCAGGGTCTGGTGGGATGTTGCCACCCTAGAGACCTATATTGGGGAAAACATGACACCTAGGAGGTTAAGGTGGGACGTGAACCCTAATGATGGCCTTAATGATGCCACCCTTATGGAAGATTTGTTTGCTTTTTTCTCCAAATGTGAGAAAGAACTTCTTGGGAATATAGTCAAAAGAAGACAATTGAAGCTTCGAGGGATTGAAGCTAACATCAATAAAATTAAATCTCTCCTACAGCCATATAGCAATCAAAATGATTACAAAACCAAGGAGAGGGAGTTACAGGATACCATAAAGAAATATGACTTGGAGATCCAAGCCAAGAAACAAAAAAAGTTTAAAAGGGATGTTTAGGACTATAAAAATAGGAGGGTTTATAAATGCCAGATAGAGAATGAGATCATAGACGCTGATCATGATGAGATCGCATTGGACGATAATCCCAGTGAGGATAATGCCGAGATGGGGGTGCCTAATCAGAACACCCTCTGACAGACCAGGTTTGAACATATACCCCCTGTTAGGAATGTGGAAGCACCTAGAACACCTAATTACGTACGCCATTATGGAAGGTCCCCAGCAACCCCACAGTATAATGTACCCACGTATAATAGGTTCTCTCCCATTAGAGAAGAAAGACATTATACCTCACAGTGGCTACCTAGATACAGGAGAGACAATGGAGGAGAAAGGGATTTTTTCCAGGGGAGACCGAGAGACAGACCACCTGGGAGATGGAATGCGAAAGTACAGTATCGGCGCCCAGGGTGGAGAGGAACACAGATGGATTCCCACAATCCTCGAAGAGGAGAGGTTTTCCCTATGGGTACGAACAGGGTACATAGGAGGAATGGGTACCCCAGTTATTTATCCCCACAATATCCACGGAGGAATATAGAGAATGGAGAGAGCAGGAATTCAGAGAGGGAACCGGAGTATACACACAGAGACAACGACAGAAACAGACAAGAGGAAAACGAGGAGGGTGGAAGAAAAAGGAGAAGGGAATACTAGGCCAGGGAATCTTTAACCTGAGTGAAGCCACTTTCTCCAATGATGAACTGAAGTTACTAGACCTGGGATTGAAATACGCACCGGATAAGGGTATTGATAAATTCGAAGTATATATTGATCTACAGAAATTTATCAGGAAACTGAAAATAAAGAAGCACTATGCCCTGAACAAGAAGGTCATATCTATGTCAGAACCCGAAATTTACACCCACACCAATCTTAAAAACAATTCGATTTTTTATCCCAAAGTTCCAGGTGACCAGTGCATAGGAGCTTTTAAACGCATGGTGGAAAATGATCTGAGCAAGATAGAAAAGAAGTCGAAAAACGTACCTGTTTGGAAAGCAATAAAGGAAATCGGAAATAAAAAACAAGTGGTGATACGGCCCGCCAATAAGGGTGGAGGACTAGTTATATTGAAGAAGGAGGAATAGGAAGAAGAGATGGAGAATCTATTGAAAGTTGAGAACACCTACAATAGATTGAAACGTAACCCCAAGGCACAATACTTGAAGAAACTGAAGAAATTTGTCAAAAAAGGGGTAGAGGTAGGGATTTTAAACAAAAAAGAAGCTCAATATTTAATTCCAGAGTCCACCAAAACCCTGGTCATATACTACCTCCCTAAAATACATAAACGGCTGAATAGACCACCGGGCAGGCCAATCACAAGTGGAATGGATTCATTATTTTCTAGGTTAGGAGAGTACATTGACCAATTTCTGAAACCCCTAGTGATGGAGGGCAAATCATACCTCAGGGATAGCACTCAGTTGATTAAGGAGTTGAGAACTGTTTCAGGGGGTGACCAATGTTTATTAGCAACAATAGATGTCAACTCGCTATACACGAGCATTTCCCAGAAGGATGGATAAAAAGGTGTTGAGAAGGCCTTATTTGATAGATCTAGATTAAGACATGAACAAATTAAATACATTTTGGAAGGGCTAGAGTTGGCTATAAAGAGTAACTATTTTTGGTATAAGAAAGAATTTTACGTTCAGAAAAAAGGCGTGGCCATGGGTGCCAAGTACGCCCCGAGCGTGGCGAACTTATTTATGGACATGATGGAAGAACGTTACATATATGGCACCAGACGTCCTGAAATTAAGTTTTACCGCCTATACATCGATGACATTATTATATTGTGGGAAGGTAACTCAGATTCATTCCAGGATTTTCTGCAAGAATTGAACCACAATGTATATGGGATCTCCTTTACTGGAAAATCAGATATTAATGCGATAGAATATCTGGATCTACAGATCTTCAAAGAAGGTGATGAATTATTCACGAAAACGCACTTTAAAACCACGGACCGTAACGGGTATATACCCATCTCCAGCTGTCACCACCCTAAGTGGAAAGAAAATATCCCGAAAGGACAGTTGTTGAGAATAAGGAGGAACTGTCACAATATCGAGGACTATAGAAATCAAGCGGATACGCTAATTAACAAGTTTGTGGATAAAGGCTACCACGTGGACACCCTATTGAAGTTAAAAAAGGAGATACAGATTATGGATCAAGACTCTTTACTAACAATCAGGAATAACAATACCAACAAAAACTCTCTAGGTGATGTTGCTTTTATTACCAGTTTTAATAACCAATATCGGACTATAGAGCATATAGTGAAGAAATATTGGCCCATTTTAAAATCGCATAGAACCTTGGGTAAAATTCTTACCAAAAAAACGCGTTTTATCTATAGAAGGGCACCCACCCTGAAAAACCACCTAGTTCATAATGTGATCGATCCCCCGAAAAACATCAAATTGTTCTCTGACATGAGAGGTTTTTTCAGATGCCACAAATGCCTGGCCTGTCGGGTTAGTAGGAAACAACCGAACAAGAGATTCTCATTCCACTCTAGAAAAGGCAAGGAATATGACATTAGAGAATTAATTACTTCTAACACCACCCATGTGACCTATGTCATCGAATGTCCTTGCCGACTGCAATATGTAGGCAGGACTACGAGACCCTTGTGTGTACGCATTAGAGAGCACATTAATAATATTAGGAAGGGGTTTCCTAAGCATAACCTCTCTAGACACTTTGATGAATACCACCATAGAGATCCATCAGGTTTGATTTTTTACGGTATTGATACCATTAAGGAACACTGGAGGGGGGGCAGTAGGAAAAAATTTATATCCCAAAACAAGACCAGATGGATATATCGATTAGACAGCCTGGTCTCTAGAGGTCTTAACGTGGATATTGATTTGAACTGTTTTTTATCCAATTTTTAAACACTGTCTTTTTTACGGAACATTAGTGCATGCTTTTTAACAAAACATACTGGTTTTGGATACATATATAGATTGGGGGTCTCCTTCATATTGGGATGTGGTTTGCCCCCAGTGATGAACAAAACTTTTGCATAAAGTGAAGACCCTGTTCTTCTACACTAGATAAGGGGGTCTTACCACCTCCCATATTGTTTGGTGTGGGGTGCGTAAACGTGCTTCAATTTTAGTCGTGCAGGCTTGTTTTGGACACATGGGCCTAACTTTTTTATACGATATGGAATCTCCGCCACATATTGTTGCATACATATCCTTTTAGCACTAATACATCACATATGACGATTTTTCATTTGGTACATAATCATAATAATTTTTTATTTTTATTTTTATTTTATTTTATATATTCACATTTATTTTCTATATGGAATCTTACACATAATTAAAAAAGGATGATATTAGTCCCCCCATATCTCCTTCTGTATATTGGACCCTAGAGGAAGTCTACACCATGTTAATAGGGATATGAAAAGTCTACAGATACTAGCACAGCACTTCACTTTGCATTGATGCCGGTGGGTGCAATAATGAGGGCACATATGCACATATACCATGGTCCAGTAGCCCTATTCGCTACACGATTTTGTACCGGTATGGATATTTTATTTTTTATTTTTTATATTTGTATTTTTATTTTATACTTTTTTATATTTACCAGGTTTTATCATGTTTTAAATTTTCATTTTTATTGTTACCAGCTATATAGTGTTTCCACTTTTAAACCTTCCCTCCTCTGGGCACTATGTACCAGGCAAAGGCTCGCCCGCATGTCCCTGTTGTATTGTGGCTTATTTTTCTGGCACTCTAATATTATACGGAGGCGCCCGACCTTGCTACTTTATTGTTTTCCACCAGGGGACACCTAGATCCATTTACATTGGTTTTTGTTCCTCCCTCCCCTTAGCAATTACACATCAATTCCCGCTGGGTGGATGGGACGTCACCGTTAGCCTCCTTCGATTGGACATTGCGGTGCCTCCTTGTATTATTTAAGACTGTCAGGGAAGTCATCCGCAGAATACAGCTAATGCTTGCAAGCATACGCCTGTGCGCAGGCGCCAGCAAGGGATTCTCAGAACAACTACGGGCGCATCGGCGAATACGCGATCGCGCATGCGCGATCGCGCGTCCGCGCGTCCGCGTGCGCGCGCGTCCGCGCACGCCTGTCATCAGAACTGGCGCCAGACAGCCTATTTAAACACGGACTTAGTACTGGCTGGTTGCTGCTTGGTCTACAGCGTGTACCTGAATTCTTGCTACCTGTGTTGACTTCCGATTATCGTTCCGGCCTGTGACCTGACTCCTCTCCTGCCTGCTGTTTGTACCTGATCTGCCTACCTGCTGCCGAACCTGCCAGTGACCTGACCTCTCTCCTGCCTGCTGTTTGTACCTGATCGGCCTACCTGCTGCCGAACCTGCCAGTGACCTGACCTCTCTCCTGCCTGCTGTTTGTACCTGATCGGCCTACCTGCTGCCGAACCTGCCAGTGACCTGACCTCTCTCCTGCCTGTTGTTTGTACCTGGTCTGCCTACCTGCTGCCGAACCTGCCTGTGACCCGACCTCTCTCCTGCCTGCTGTTTGTACCTGATCTGCCTACCTGTTGCCGAATCTGCCTGTGACCTGACCACGTTCCTGCCAGCCGAGTCATCTGATCTGTCTCTCTGCTGCCGAGACCTGCCAGTGATCCAGCGACTCTCCTGTCTGCTTTCAGTCAAGTCCAGCGTCCTGCTCAGACTTCGGGACTTCCATAGGCACTCTTACTCCACCGTGCTCCAGCGCCAGCTGTTCCACTATCAGCGGCCCTTGAGCCGGAGTTGTACGGGAGGCCTTCCTCTACACGTCAGGCTCGCCATCAGGTACGTGACAGTACCAAGCAGCCATGACTGAGCCTGCAGGAGGAACCTCTCCCCTACATGAAGTCTGCCAATGCCTCACAGGCCTTACTCAAGCGGTCAAGTCCCTGCAGGAGAAATATGTGCGTCTGGTGGAGCACGTGCAAGTCCAGCTCTCGTCAGCCATTCCCGCTGCGATGATGACATCCCCAGAACCACGAGTACCTAATCCTGACAGATTTTCTGGAGATCGGACCCAGTTCAGAGCATTCCGCAATGCCTGTCAGCTTTACTTTTCACTTCAGCCACGGACTTTTTCTGCAGAGACTACAAAGGTGGGGTTCATCATATCCCTACTTCAAGGTGAACCCCAAGCCTGGGCTCATCGTCTGTTGGAAAAGAAGGACTCCCAACTAAATACTATGCCCTCTTTCTTCCAAGCAATGTCCAAGATATACGAGGACCCTCTACTAACCACTACTGCTGAGTCCTCTCTCCATGCACTCCGACAAGGCCGCAGAGCGGTCGAGGACTATATAAGAGACTTCAGGTGCTGGAGTGCAGATACCCACTGGAATAACGCTGCTCTGCGACATCAGTTTCGCCTGGGGTTATCGGAGGACTTAAAAGACGAGTTAGCTCGTGTGGGTGCTCCAAGTACCCTGGAGGACTTAATCACATTATCTATCCAGATCGACCGTCGTCTGCGAGAGCGCAGGCGGGAGAAGTCAGCAGTTCCTGTTCGGCCAACATCTGTCAGGCCGGCCTCTCCCGCATTAGGAACCGTAACACCCATACGGCTAGGCTTGATTCGCCCGTCGCTGTCCCCTGAGGAACGGACACGACGTCTTCAAGGCAACTTCTGCCTCTACTGCGGCAGAGAGGGTCACTATGTACGGACTTGTCCTGCTAAGGGACGCGGATCCTTCCCGGCTTCTCCAGCAAGTCAGGCGGTTCCTCCAGCAACTTCTGCTCAATTGGCACTTCCTGTTACCTTTCAGCTCCCAGGGAGAAGTGTGTCAGCTACTGCAATTGTGGACTCAGGGGCGTGCAGTTGCTTTATTGATCTGGCATTTGCTGTCAAACAAGGTATCCCTCTTCAATCCAAAGAGCAAGGACTTACCGTATTTCTGGCTGACGGCTCCCGTATAAAGTCCGGATTGGTGAACCAGGAGACCCCCCCACTGTTAACTACGACCTCTACTGGTCATAAGGAACTTTTGCGGCTAGATGCCATTTCTTCACCTCTGTACCCCGTCATTCTTGGTCTACCATGGCTACAGGCCCATAATCCGGCGGTGGACTGGAAATCAGGCAGTATCAAGTATCAATCATCTTACTGCCAGAAGCACTGCCTGTCCAATCCCACTGCTGCACCCACCACCCTGTTGTGTATGGACGTTGATGCTGAGCTCTGCCAAAAGGTGCCTGAGGCCTATCACGAGTTCCTTGATGTCTTCAGCAAGCGGGGAGCAGACACATTACCTCCACACAGGGCGTACGACTGCCCCATTGAGCTCCTTTCTGGGGCTGCTATTCCATTTGGTCGGATTTTCCCACTGTCTGAGAAAGAATTAGCAGCTCTAAAGGAATATATTGATGAGAGCCTCCAGAAAGGCTTCATTCGTCCTTCTACCTCACCTGCCGGGGCGGGAATATTCTTCGTGGAGAAGAAGGACCATTCACTACGGCCATGTGTAGATTACCGGGACCTGAACAAAATTACGGTGAAAAACCGTTATCCTCTTCCCTTGGTTCCTGAGCTTTTCCAAAGACTTCGTTCTGCTACTATTTTTACTAAACTCGATCTGAGGGGAGCCTACAACCTCATCCGCATACGCCAGGGGGATGAGTGGAAAACCGCCTTCCGTACTCGTTTTGGCCACTACGAGTATCTCGTCATGCCCTTCGGCTTGTGTAACGCCCCGGCCACCTTCCAACACTTCATCAATGACGTCTTCAAAGACTACCTGGACATTTTCGTTATTGTTTATTTAGATGATATCCTGGTGTTCTCTACCTCCCTTGCTGACCATCGGGAGCATGTCAAGAATGTTCTCTGCCGTCTCCGCTTACATGGACTCTATGCCAAACCCGAGAAATGTGAGTTCGAGCGGCAGAGTATCCAGTTCTTGGGCTTGATCATTTCTACCGGAGGAATTGAAATGGACCCTCAAAAAGTGTCTGCAATCCTGACCTGGCCTGCGCCCACTGATAAGAAGGGGATCCAGCGGTTCATTGGGTTTGCTAACTTTTACCGCAGATTTATCAAGAACTTTTCAGCTATCATCTCACCAATTACCCAACTTACCAAACAGGGTGCTCGTTTCCGCTGGTCTCCCGAGGCCCAGGCTGCCTTTGAAACTCTTAAAGGACTGTTTACAACTGCCCCTGTACTAAGCCACCCAGATCCGGCACTACCTTACATTCTGGAGGTAGATGCTTCCGAAAATGCAGTCGGGGGAGTTCTGTCTCAGCGCCAAGGTCCCAAGGATCTAGTCCACCCTGTAGCTTTCTTTTCCAGAAAACTTGCCCCAGCAGAAAGAAACTACGACGTGGGAGACCGGGAGCTTCTTGCCATAAAGGCCGCCCTGGAAGAGTGGAGGTATTTGTTAGAAGGAGCCGCTCATCCAATTTTGATTTATACAGACCACAAGAACCTTGAATATTTAAGGACTGCCAAAAGACTAAGACCTCGACAGGCCCGATGGGCACTTTTTTTTTCAAGGTTCTTGTTCCACATCACCTATAGACCCGGATCAAAGAACGTCAAGCCTGATGCGCTATCACGTATGTTCGAGGATCCAAAGGTCTTACCAGTACCTGACACCATCCTACCAGCAGGAAATTTTCTGTTACTACAGTCCGATCTCATGTTCCAGTTGAAGCAGGCGTCCGCAGTCTCCCCTGATCCTGTCGGGGAGACGGTACAGGCAAGAGATGGACTTCTTTGGAAAGGGAACAAGGTCTTCGTCCCAGAAGCAGTCCGTTTATCAGTTCTAGGACTCTGCCATGATCACCCTCTAGCAGGTCACTTTGGCATTCGCAAAACAATAAACTTAATGCAACGCACATTTTGGTGGCCTAATTTGGAGAAGGACTGCAAAGAATATATAGACACCTGCATTACTTGCATCCGGAGTAAGAACATCCGAAATAAGGCGTGGGGTTTGCTCAGACCTTTACCCGTGCCGGACAGGCCGTGGACTATGATCTCCATGGACTTTATAGTTGAGCTACCTCCCTCTGAAGACTGTACAGCCATTTTCGTCATAGTAGACCGGCTAACTAAGATGGCTCATTTCCTACCCTTGAAGGGTACACCCTCTGCTGCTGAGACTGCTCGAGTATTTATTAAGGAAATCGTTAGACTCCATGGGGTACCCATCGACATTGTCTCTGACCGCGGAGCCCAATTTACTTCAAGGTTTTGGAGAGCACTGTGTGAAGCTTTAAGAATTAAACTTTCCATGTCATCCGCATATCATCCGCAGTCTAACGGTCAGACTGAACGGACCAATCAGACGCTGGAACAGTACATCCGTTGTTTCACTTCGTTTGTGCAGGATGATTGGGTGTCTCTCTTACCCTTGGCCGAGTTTGCATATAACAACTCCTGTCATGCAGCCACCAAGCAATCCCCATTCTTCTCTAATTATGGCTTCCATCCCACCTTTTTGCCTGACCTTGTCCCTGAATCTTCAGTACCGGCTGTCCAAAGCACTGTAGACTTCTTCAATCGCAATAACAAGCTGTTGAAGGAAACCGTAACCAAGGCTCAACAGGATAATAAAAGAGCTTTCGATAGGAAGAGGAGAGGGGAACTCATTCTGCAACCAGGGGACCGGGTTTGGTTGGCAACAACAAATCTGAGACTGGCCTGCCCGTCAAAGAAGTTGGCCCCTAAATTCCTTGGGCCATTTCCTGTGAGGAGAAGGATTAATGATGTTTCTTACGAGCTATCCCTACCAGAATCCTTCAGCATACACCCGGTATTTCATGTATCTTTGTTAAAACCCGCATCGCCTGACCCCTTTCCTAATCGAGAGTCTAGACCACCCGAACCGGTGATGGTCAGTGGAGATGAGGAGTTCGAGGTGGAAGCGATTATGGACTGTAGAAGGAGAAGGGGTCAATTACAATATCTGATCAAGTGGAGAGGTTATGGACCGGAGGAGAACTCCTGGGAACCAGAGCGGAATGTACATGCTATGGACTTAATACGTGCCTTCTTCCGCAGTCATCCCCTGAAGAGGAACCAACTGGGCATCCGGAGGCTGCCCGTAAGGGGGGGGCAATGTCAGGGAAGTCATCCGCAGAATACAGCTAATGCTTGCAAGCATACGCCTGTGCGCAGGCGCCAGCAAGGGATTCTCAGAACAACTACGGGCGCATCGGCGAATACGCGATCGCGCATGCCTGTCATCAGAACTGGCGCCAGACAGCCTATTTAAACACGGACTTAGTACTGGCTGGTTGCTGCTTGGTCTACAGCGTGTACCTGAATTCTTGCTACCTGTGTTGACTTCCGATTATCGTTCCGGCCTGTGACCTGACTCCTCTCCTGCCTGCTGTTTGTACCTGATCTGCCTACCTGCTGCCGAACCTGCCAGTGACCTGACCTCTCTCCTGCCTGCTGTTTGTACCTGATCAGCCTACCTGCTGCCGAACCTGCCAGTGACCTGACCTCTCTCCTGCCTGCTGTTTGTACCTGATCGGCCTACCTGCTGCCGAACCTGCCAGTGACCTGACCTCTCTCCTGCCTGTTGTTTGTACCTGGTCTGCCTACCTGCTGCCGAACCTGCCTGTGACCCGACCTCTCTCCTGCCTGCTGTTTGTACCTGATCTGCCTACCTGTTGCCGAATCTGCCTGTGACCTGACCACGTTCC